>DWJN01002864.1:0-14519 GCA_018248895.1 Carystus phorcus
CCATCGAATCCAAGGCAGATAGGTGGGATTTGGCGGCTCCAGCCCAAATGTGACAGCAGTACTCCACACATGGTCGGGCCTGAGCCTTGTAAAGAGTTAAAAGCTGACTCGGTGTGAAGTACCGCCGTAATAATAATCTAATGTGAACATATTTTTATAAATCTTTTAATTAATCCCAGCCCCCAAAACCTACAACAATTACCACGTAATTTTATTTAATTTTATGGTTCTTTCTTTATTAAAATACATTATGTGCTGTGTTTAATTTTAATCAGTCTGTATCGTATTTATTTTTACACAGAAAATAGGGATATTTGATTTTCTGGCAACATTTTATAAGACCATAGCGCCGCCACCACCGGGTCAGATAAGTTTGTGGCACTGTGCTAAGCACAAACTATGTAGTATAGGTAACTATATATAGTATAAGTAGGTGGCACTAAGTACAATTGACAGCAATAGTTTCGCACTATCGATAGTTAACCAAAATTCAGTAGTATTGTAATCTGGTAAGTCAAAATTACTATTTTTACTATTTACATTAAAATAATTTTTAAAATCTATGAAACTTCACATGCTTCTTATGATATTCTGATATTCACCGCTACCACGTGCAAATAGCATACATGTTTATCTCTATCATCTTTATGTCGAAGCGCCTTTTATGAATACCTGAGAAAACATTCATCTTTTACTTTTATAGGAAAAACGCCAAGAAAAAACGTACTTTTTTACTGCCGCTTTTTCGTTTCATCCCGTAACGACATTAATTTTGTTTCAAACCACAACGATGCTAAAGAAGTTTTTACTTCAATAAACCTTAAAAATAGTTATAAAACGTTTTTTTCTGTGAGTACCCTTCAGTCCCCTTGGATAGTAGGTAATCACATCCGCGTCCGTAACTATCAATAGTTGATGTATCGATAGGTGACGTCGGGAACTAATCAAAATATCGATAGTATCGGATAATTCTCAGTGTAGCCATAGATGAAAATATTATAATTATATGATAATGTAAGTGTATAGCAAGTAATATCGCACCCTTAGTAATTTAAGGGCATAACTAAAAAAAAATGGATATTTGAGTTTTTGACATACATTGGTTATAGTTTTACAATATTAAAATATTTTTACAATATAGGTAGCCCATTTATGCCAAAAACCCAAATATCATTTTTTTTAGTTGTGCCCTTATATTATTAAGGGCTAGCAAACCGCCGCTACTTCGCTTCGGTACGTATTTTACTTTTTGTACACATAATCACTTTAAATTTCTCATTACTATTTTATTTAAGTTACGCCACGCGTGTCGTATCAGTATGAGACAACTTTAATTTAGCCATAAAACTGAAACTATAATGTGCATGAAATACTTAACATCGTTTACTGACTTTGAAATTAAAACATTAAATATTACCATTTTTTTAACATTAAACTGGTTATAATATATTATTCTTTAAATTCAAATGTCTTTGCGGACTTTATTGCAGTTCCTTTATAGGTTGGACATTCCACTATAGGTAGATACATATTAAAGGTATTTGGCAGCGTTTTCGAGCAAAACTCCTAAACGATAATTGTAATGTAAAATAAAATATTAATAATAATTATGTACATTTTACACAAACATTTATAAACATGCTAGCCAGACTAAACCTCTTATAAGATCTCTCCTTTTTGCTAGTTAATCATTATTAAGTATACCTACTACTTATTTCTAATAGCTGAAATTATAGAGTAGGTATTCAGCTAATAAAATAACTATTCTAATTTGTTTTTTTAATATATTTATTATTATGTTTATTTATATTGCAATTAGTTGCGTCAACGACGATCATGAACGGCTAGACTGATGTTCTTTTAACGATATTTTTTTATTGATGAATATCATATTTTAGTTCATTAACTTATTCCGGATGAAGACAAATGCATAGCACAAAAATCATAGAAATTGGTCCAGCCGTTCTTTCTTAAGTATAAATGCTGTAAATAACACGATATGCATTACGGCTTTATCAGGTATTATTAGATTCTACCTATTTAAATTTATTATCCTAATCAAAAAATTTACTTCATATTTTCATGTTAATTTTGATATAAAAAATCTGTTCATTCTTTGACTATTAAGCGGACAGTGTTGGCGGCAAGAAGCGTCAGCCGTCAGTTAGATCTTAATACTTGAGTAAATGCCAATTGTTTTTTATAATAAAAATATATTATTGTCTGCCAGACCAATCTGTCAATGTCAAACATAACATTTTCCGTTGTCACTATGAAATAGATTAAAATGTATTAATTTTTTTAAAAATAATATTATAATGTTCATAAAATATTGTGCATCGAAATTTATACTAAAACGAGCAAACTACAAGTTGCGAACAGTACTCGGAACGTTAGAGAAACCCAGATATTACAGCTTATGTTGTCCGCCGCCTAAACCCCCTGGCGGCGGGTGCCCTCCAGCCTCGGGCGGCGGTAAACGCATCGCGCCGCCGACAGACTGTCGACCTTCAAACATCCCATATAATCCATGCTGTCCACAGTTTCACCACGGCAAGGATACTTGGAAGAAATACAAATACATTACCTTCTTTGTCTGTTTTCCTGTCATTATAATACAATTTCTACGCGTATCTGGACACGAACCTCCGCCGAAGGGTGAATGTCGAGATTATGAATATATGCGTATACGCACAAAAAAGTACCCTTGGGGTGACGGAAATGCGACTTTCTTTCATAATGATCATGTGAACCATTTGCCCGGAGAATGTGAACCTCCACCTCTCGATTGTGATTGAAAACGAAATTATGAGTAGGTAATTTGAAATATACTTGATTTTATTTCGAAATAAAGTGATCTGAATTATATGTAAAAAAAAATCGTTATATAGTTTTATTAAAGAAGTAGTTAGTTATTCATATCTCGCCAAAGTTCTTTTATGTCTGAACGTTTTCAACGGACAGGCAAAGCAGAATGGAGGAGCATTGGTTAAAACAGAATAAATGCGCACGCATTTGAGAAAGGGCGTGCGACGGCGCGCTGGGGCGGGCCGCGGGTCCGCGATCAATAGTGTCGCTGACGTCAGTGTGGAGTCGCGCGCTATTGGCTCCCCCGGCATTATTAAATAAACCTCCGAGCGGAGTGGCGCGCGAAGTGTCGCGCCGCGGGCACAGCACCGCAGCACGCGGCGGGCCCGCGTACCGCTCGCGGCTCGCCGCCGCCCGCCATGGCCGACATGCCGGACCTATCGCACCTCACGCCCGAGGAGCGCGCCATCATCGAGGGTGTCATGATGCGCCAGCGGCAGGAGGAGCAACGCGAACACGAAATTATGAGGTGCGCCCCCGCGTCCCGCATCGTCCTGATACCACCCGCCCGATGCTTTAAATATACATAATGCACCATATGTGAAAGTGTTTGTGAATATGTCCAGGTTTTCGATTCATCGCAAATTATTCTAAAGTTGAAAACGGCGCATAACCGTTACCGTGCAACATAGTGCTAAGATATAGATTTAGATACCTAGGAGCGTTGCTATTGACGTAAAGACTGATCCGACCTGCGTGATTATTACGTACATAGGGTGGCAGAGATAAATACAATCGAAGTATCACCACGATTGCAACATGCACGGGTTGTTATAAATTTGGAAACTGACACCATTTCATACAATTGTCAGAGGTCTTCATAGGTCTAGTGATGATGTGCTGAATGTTGCATATGTGAAATATAATGCAATAATTAAATTAAATGAAGCTTAAGTTTTATTTCACCTTTAGTGACAACTGACAGTGTTACATAGCCAAGTTAGGTTTGATTTAATAGAATTACTGTCGACCAAAAATGGTATAAGGGCCGTTAATAAGTTATGTGTTTAGCCATATTTAGTTAACCGTATAAACGTTAAAACGTGCGACAGTGAGAAAGAAGCAGATATTACATTAAAATATCTTATTTCTACAATTAAAACTTTGTACTTAAAGGCTTACGTTTGTGGAAGAGCAAATGCAGCTAGATACTTACTGACCTACTTTTTGACCTACATAATACAAAACCAAATCCGCAAACTGTTTGCTTTATTATTTATCAACCGTTCGCTTTTGTTATTACTAAATTTGCCTTCTATATATTAAATTACTTATAACTTTATGACAACATAGGTAGATGCCAAAAAACAATTTTATCACAGCTTTACCTTAAAAAAATTACTTTTATTAGTATGCTTAAATATTATTTTTATTTTTACTTAAGAGTTAAAGCTTGACCACAATTTCAACTAATGGAGATAAAGTCTGTGATGGTACGGAATGAGAAGTGGAATTAAGATGGTGAGCGCAATTACTTAGTAACACTCTATTAAGTCTTTTCGATTTATTTATTTATTATTTACTTCAACATAAAGCTATATCTACTTGGCAGTTAAGTTATGCCGACAAAGTAATTGGCGATGTAATCCATATCATACGTAGTTACACATTATTAGTAACTAATTAAGGTGTGTTATTCAAGACAATGAAGATCATGTAGCCGCATTTAATCGCAGCGTATTTATTTAAAATAATAATATAATATTCAAGTAATTATCTTGCTGACTAAATTGAAGTGGAATTGAAATATTTTTAGTGGGAAACAACTTTGTTATAGACAACTGATGTTGCTTCAAAGTATATCAGGGATTATTTAATAAATGACTTGAATTTATTACAAAGCAACATGTTTGTGGGAATTTGAATTCATGTTATTATTCACGTAGGATGTTATTGTTGTCATTAATGTTGGTAAGTAGGTATTAAAAATATATTTAGAAACGTTAAATATCTTGCATCTACCTCCCTTACAGAAAACCGTACATGCGCCTTTGTCATTATTATATTAATCTACTGTATAGTATAGGTACTTATCTATAAGTTGTTTTTGACAAGATTCTAAAATATGTATATCTAAAGGTAACGTTATTATGATATTATGGAAGTTCTTTAAAGAGTTGGAGACACCAATCATTAACGATGATTTTATTTAATTTGTACATATACTCTGAACTTGAATTATTGTACCATTTAAGTAAGATGATGTCAGATCAAGTGTATTGCCGTTAAAAGCATAGTTACTTAGTTTAAGCAATGTTTCATGATCTAAACACAATCAATCGCTTTCGTAACATCACAAAATACATATCTATACCATTCTGCAGCTTTCTAGACCTTACAGATGCCTAATAAGTTTTAAAAGTATAAAGATGTAGCATCTGCATTAGTCTGAAGATTTATTTGTTGGTAAGTTTCCTTATAACAAAATTGAAGTAAGCGAGTGTAGCTGTAAGCCGTTGGCAGTTTAAAATAAACATAGATTACAATTATGAGGTGATTTGACAAAATGAGAAAAAATCATCATCTATCACACCACATCGCAATAACAAAGTCTGAAAGTAATTGTTAAAAGTGAACAGTTGAAGAAAAAGGGGGAAAAATTCCTAAGATTTTTTTTACTACGTCTGCAAGGCTAAGAAAACAATATAAAATATACACTATAAGACCACACGTGGGGTACTACGAACCTAATTATACCAAGTGTTCTTGATTGTATACAGCGGCAGACAGTTCGAGTTGTTGGAATAATCCAATGTTATAGACGAGCTAAATGACCTAAAAGTCCGGAGAAATTTAGGCTTTTTATGCGCCCTCTGCCGACTTCACATTGATAAATATTTCGAGGAAATATTGTATAAAACCTGATGCCACGATGGGCCTTTCTCCATCGTGACACTCCAGCATCAGTTAAAATTCCATGCACACTGCTTCATACGTGACATACTTCATATTTGTACATTTTTAACATCAACCGATATGTTTGAAATTGGTAGTAAACCTTCTTTAGTTGATTATTCAATTTTTTTTTCGAAATTTTCAGTACTTTTTAAAGAAAATTACAAAAGTCAATGTATTTTAAACAAAGTATCGTTAATTGTTTATTAGGACAGTAAAAAACTATACGTTTCATAAAAAAATGCGCCTGCTCACGTCATTGAGGTGTGATTGTGGTATGAATTAGGTACTTGTTCTTTCATTCTTTCCTATATTATATCCATCAATGAATTTGTCCATGAGGGAGGGTTATGTCTTGGCTTTTGGCTTCCCCTAACTTAAATACTTCATATATGTATAGAGATCCTTTGATTCTGTTTATCGATTATTATTAGATACACATTATTTATTAAACTTGCAAACTTTACACATATTAAAAACTTTAATACGAAACATTTATAACAAAGGACAATGTCCATTGAAATTGCATCAGAACCAAACTTGTTTTAAACAGGATACAGGTATACAATTTACCAAGACAATTAATTTAATTATTTTACGCTCAATACATAATTGTCACAAATGTTGACAATTCATTGATTTATAAAACTCCTAGATGTTATATAAACTTTTGACTATTTTCTGTTAAAAGTTACGTCTACGTAACATAATAGAAATACTAAAGCACGAACACATGTAACACGAAAAATGGACCCTGAATTTATATAACATCTACTGAATTTATGTTTGGCAGACGAAAGCAAGATGAAGTCGCAGTACTGGAGCAAACAATTCGCACGAGGAACGAGATGCAGCGAGCGGCCGGCGTGGAGCTGGCGGCCACCTGTCACATCTGTCTCAAGACCAAGTTCGCGGACGGCGTTGGCCACTCCTGCCACTACTGCAGGGTCAGGTGTTGCGCACGATGTGGCGGAAAAGTCACTTTGCGCTCAAATAAGGTGAGACCATGTGTTCGTTTACTGCCACATGCCTTGAATACACGCACGCGATTGTCCTGGCAATATCAAAATATTATAGTTGAATTGAGCGTATAATATTTCCATAAACTTAAAGTAGGTGCTTTGGCTTTATGCCAGCAATATATAGTGACAATGTTGATTCAGAATTCAGATGTCTTTAAGGCTTAAATTGAAACTTTACTAAAGGATATTTTAAATTGATTTTGAACTAACACAAACTCTGCAAATCATAATGCTAAAATATAGATAATCTTTAATGGTTTCTTCCAAGTTGTCAAGCCTACTAATATTAAGACATTTTACAGGTCATATGGGTTTGCATACTATGTCGTAAAAAACAAGAACTTTTGTCAAAAACTGGACAATGGATTCACAAAAGTGCAGGTCACGATTCAATGTTATGGCGAATGGAATCTGACCTACGAGATTTACCCCCACAAGTCGAGTCTTCCCACGATAAAAGACCAAAACTAGAAAGAGCGCATAGCGCCGCTGAGAAGGAAAACCACCCACTGCAACGATCAGGGAGTGCCTTGCGTCGGCAGTACAGTCAACAGGAAACGCACTGTTATGAATTAGAAGGACTAGCACGAACACATCCAAATCTGGTACATCCGAGACAAAAAAACTTATATGACGACGCGGGATTGACCACGTCGGGAGCCACACACCTGATGCCGCACATGCCTCACCCGCCGCTGCCGCCGCGCTCGTCGTCGTCTGACGATGAGGTGCCCGAATGTGTTTCCGATGAGAACGACGAGTATCGTGATCGCGGTGAGTACGCAAGCCGCACGCCCTCCCATCACGGCCCATACCAATTCCTTTCGTCGCAATCCCTTCCATCCGAGCTAGTTTTATTTGTACCACCTTCACAAACAGCACACTTACACTGACACAGACACCATGATACCGTTGCTGCATTAAAAATAATGACATTATTATTTTCGTGGTAATTCATCCCTTACGTTTATATCGCATTCGTCCTTTGCATATAACATTGATAAAGTTAAGGTGTTCCGTGCGAGGTATTGTATTTTTGTAATAAGGCAGTAGACTAACTAGCATTCGGGTTAAGTTAATAAGAGCCCCTATAACGGTTGTTTAGAAATTAATAATGTAGAGCACCTAAACTTATCCGTAGGTACATAACATATTTTGTGTTTACAATTACATCATGTTTTGTTCATGTAGTGTGAAAAAACGTAAGTACAGTACAAATATATTTTTAAACAAACAAAACATTAACCGATTCATCGATTTCAGCTGTCTTTTTACAGATAGAGCCAACTTTTGTTTATTCCGTTGACTTTAGTGCTTACTTGTTAAGATGGATAATACTAGTAACTTTACATATTGAAGTAATTTTTGACCGCGTCATAAAATTGCCCGCGAGCGCCTCGCGTGCTTCCGATACGCGCCCGGTAGCCGCGTAGTGCCTCGTCGCGTCCCTACGAGTACATTTGACGGCTCAGACGGCATCGCATAAAGGCGGGTGCTCACTCGCCATCCCACTGTTTGCAGGTAATAAAGATAGGAGCAGGCCAGGGGGCACCAGAAACCAGCGACAAGCGATATTAGACGAGAAAATGAAAAAGTTCTTATCGGTGAGAGGGCGATGATTTTTGGGGCGATTATGCGTTGTAAACTATGCTGAATTTAGATGTTTGATAATCGTTTGCGTAACTTTCTCAATACTTTCTTCTTTAGCCGACAAGGTTTAATGGCTGTATGTCAAAATTTGTGACTTGTTTCGTTTCTTTATTTTAGTTGATCAATGTTTTTATTTGATGACGATAGGTGTGTAGGTACATTTACATGCAGCAAGATAATTTCTATATCAATTTGTGGATCTGTAAGATCCGTAAGTCGGGGATTTTGTATGTACGTTTGGCCATTTACATAATTTTGTCTGAATGTAAATGTATTTACCAATATTTGCTTGAACCAGAAACCAATTAACGTTAAAACAGTACGAATAAAAAAGACCTATGATTCTTCTCTGACACTTTAACTTCTGTGGAATCTGCAGCGTGATAATAAAAATAGAAAGATACCTGCAAACTTATTGAGAACCATCTCATATGTTCGTGAAGTTTTAAGTCTTTCCTTTTAAAGTATTTTGAAGTGAAACTTCTTCATCGACGTATGAGAGAAATTTGCCATCATATTTTTCTGTTACGCTTCACATTTTTTTATATTGCTGATTACTCATCTCACTAAAATAATCTATATATGTTTTAAGAAGTGTGTTATAAATAGCATATCGACCAGACCAATCTAATCTCTTCTGCTGTGGTGTAGTTCTGCTGCCACCATATTGAATAAGGGCCGCGGTGGAATATTCAAAACCATTACATTCTGTAATCACTGGCTGCCCAGTTTAATTGGACGGTATTCACTCTTGGTAGTACGGATTTTTAGTAATTAGACTAGCTACTGAACTATGTTGTATGTCGGCAACAAGATATTATGTAGACCTCTGACTGCTTCTTCGCTCGCAACGCGCCGATGATACATGGTGTCCCTTTTCTTCTCTTTCTATTCGCTTTTGTGGACATTCAAATATATATAAAAAACAACTATTTATAAAATTGATAATTTAAGTAGGCACTGCACAAATATAAGTGCAACATATCTGAAAAGATATCTTGATGTTTGGAAAAAAAAATAGCTTAAAAAGCATATCGTAAAGTCACCGTACAGCTGACACCCAATTTAAACCTTTCTTTAAGTTTTTGAAATTTCTGCTCTTTAATCCTATTTTTTTAAGTATCATAGTCGAGTTAGGTATCATTATTTTTTATTACATTATAGTATTTAGGTTGTTATTTATATATTTATGCTAAAAAGGTCTGTTAAAGGTCGGATAAGAATTTTAAAATGTAAATACAATACAGTTATTTAATTAAAACTGGCTGGTTGCACGTTTGGTTCAAGTGAATCGCATGATTGGGCGAAAAGAAGTGTGACACTTGTTAACATTTCAATTGTTAGAATTTGTGATCGTGTTCTTACTTATTTTTGTAATCGTTGTTTCACTTTGTATGACTCTGATAAGTTGTAACACATTCTTTCCGCTTATGCGTGATCACCGCTTTACTTGCGATTCTTCATTCTTTTGACTCGAATGAAGCTCTATTTCGTCCTTAATGAGAACGGCATATTTAAAATCCTCTCATTTCAAAACCACTAAACGGAAAGTAAGTGAGAGATAGGCGGCAGATTTAAAAAGTGATTACGGTTCCGGGCGCGTTCGGGCGCGCAAGTCGCACATGTCAGGGCGCGTGTAAAGTCGTATACTATTTATCCGATGTCATTCTTAGGACACGTTGAAGCTTGTGCATCTCTCCGGCATCCACATCTGCGAAGCACCAGCGTGGCTGCCAACAATTATTATAATTTGACTAATCATTCGCCCAATACGTACTTGGCGGACACACGCGGGGCGTTCGATTCTACAAGAACGCCTGCCGGCGGTCGTAGCTTCGACTCGGTCACCGACTGTCGGTGGCGAGCTCGGGACGACGGCGAGGGCGCCTACTTGCGGCCCTACGCGCCCGACGAAGGCCCCCGTTCCGATCGCGCCGTGTATAAGAGTGCCTACTTGTGGGAAGATTCCGCTGATAACAGACGCTTCACGGAGAGAAGAAAAAAGACTGTTCGGTTTGACGGGCACGAAGGCGCGGCGACTTTCCCCCGAGGAGGCCGCGACGCGTCCGGCGCTCCTCACGACTGGGCCTCCCTGCGATGGGAGTCCGAACGGCAGACCAGTCAGGACTCTGCCACAAAAGATTCGGGCATTGATACATCTAGTACTTTTACCTCCAGCGAAGACTCGAACAGGGGCGATTGCCCTAAGGTACATAATGATTATTATGAACTATTTCTATGGCACAGCTCGATTTTTGGCCGTAATTTAATTATAACTATAGTCCACATAATTAAATTTATTAAATGTATCACAATAACTTAAATATCCAACTGAATTGAGAAATAATTTACATAAAAGTCATCCGTTTTCTCATAAAAGTTTTCGTATCGTCTACCTTTGAAACGATAAAAAGGCGATTCTATTACAAATGTTATATATAAACATTAGGGTACCCATTCTGCTGTACTGTACAGTTATTGTGTTTGGCTGCAGCATGTGCATCTGCGGGCATGCGTCCAGTTTGTATCTACTGTTGAATGTGCACCTTGGTGTTTCGCGGCAAGCACTAAATAAACGTCTTTCTTGTGTTTCGATGAATAGTTTAAGATGGTTGGAAAACTTATAAAGGATTTTAACGTAGCCTTGGTAACCTAACAGTTCCCGCTGAGTTGGCAAGCGTCTGCGGACGGTACTCGCATGATTGGTCAGATGGTGCTGCGCAAGGCCGTGGTGGAAGGCAACACGCACTCCTCCGCGGCGATACTTGGCTTAAAGGTCGTTGGAGGCAAGTTGCTTCCAGATGGAACACGTGGGGCGATCGTTGAAAAAGTCAAAAAGGGTTCCATAGCTGATCTTGAAGGTCAAGTTAGGATAGGTGAGCATTTCACTTTCAGTATTTTTTTATAAATTAGGCTTAGTAAACCATTAAGAATAGAGAGAAGTAAAGGAAGAATAAATAAGAAGAAAGAGTAACAGAACTATTGTTAAATCTATTAAGGCTTAGATGTGCTACTTAAAAAATAATATATCTACCTTGATCATTGGAGTTCTCATGAATTCATGAACAATATTACCATTAATATATCTACTATTTGGTCATATTTCCACATTAAAGTTTATTTTAACTTGTTTTTTTTTATTTAAAAATAACGTTATACAGAGCTATACTAGGATTTATTATGTCGTATAACTCACAAAGACAAGGATATAACAACGATTTAAAGTGCCTAACAGGAATTATATTTGTCAATTGTCCGTCAGGTGACGAGGTGCTACAGTGGAACGGGATGAACCTTCAGGGCCGTTCCAACGAAGAGGTACAAGCGGTGATCGCTAACAGCAAACACGACTCCCACGTGGAGCTGGTGGTGTCGCGACCACTCGCCGCCACGCGCTCGCCGGCACAGCCCTGGAGGACACATAAAGGTATGTCTTTAAACCAATCAAGACGAACTTAACTTGTTCCAAATTGTTTAGTCTCGTAACAATAACATTTTTGAAAGTGCATGCAATCATTTTAATTAAAAAGTGTGTTAGATAGTATTACCTTTTAAATAATCCTAAAATTGATTAATTGAGATAATAATATCATTAAGCCATGTTAAATGTTACAAGTTAAAAGATTTAGATAAGGTCGTAGGCTTCTATATTGTGTCATTTTAAGTTGTATTATTTATTTAGTTTTATTGTGCCCATTGTATATAAGAACATGTATAAGTGAATTAAATTAACTGTGTGTTATTAAGAAAGTACCTAAGTGTTTTTTATTTCTTTTATATAAAGCCATTCATTCTCCTATACGGGCGTGTCTTGTTATTCATCATCACTGTTTTAGCTGCGCTGTGTACCTATATGTTATTTTTTTTAACTTGTGCTTAATATCTATTTAGTTGGTTTTACCAGATAAGTTATCTAAAATATTTTCAGCGTTACAACCTAACCTATTTAAGATATTGAAATTTAACCTACACTATTCTTTACCCACTCGTCAGCACAATGAACACTAAAACATACTTAGTTAGATATTACATATTAGCCACTTAATAGAATTATGTAAATGACTCATAGAGCTGATATTAGCATAAGCGGTGTTATGGTTCTGCATACATAGAATGGTGAGTACCTATTAAACGCTGAAGCCTTCGTGACTATGTAATACTGAATCTTACTTAAATCAATCTATACTTATTACGTGTGCTCGAGCGAGAGATACGGAAGTATCTATTTATTCATAGTTAAAAATAATTAATCCTGTATTTTTTATTATGTAATATAATATTGCATTTTGCAATACATATGTAGTTTATAAATAACAGGGCCCTCGTTATGATAATACGTAGAAGTCTTTACAGTAATTTCCGAAGTGCAGATGCCGAAATTTTGATGTTTTGGAAACAGTCTACCAATCTGATGCCGCCGAACACTGTTATGCCTCATGTAATTGAGTATATCTTTACCTAACCTAGCTAACGAAACCATCGCTATCATATAATTAGTTTATTTATGTCTTTCATTTTAAAGAAGACTTTCTTTCTTCCGTCTTTCTTGGAGTTACATGATGTCTATGGGTAATGGTGTCCACTTGACACAATATTGTCCCACTGCTCGCTTATCGGTTAGTTAGATACATGTAAATAATGTGCTTGGTTGAAAAGTATGTTCTAATATAATCCACCTCTTGACTAAAATTAACAAATTTGCTTTAAAATGCAGTGCTATCGACTATAACTGGATTTTATCGACTAACTGAATTGCATGAAATTTTGATATATATGAAAAATAGTCTCTTTTTGGGAATCAATTATGAAGTATGCAATTCTCTTAGCCGAAAATGATTTCATTTATTTCCACTCCATTCCATTTCAAGCACCTTAAATAATGCAATTGATTTGTTGATTTTAAGAGTATATCGCACGATCTCACTCACGATCTCAAACTTGCTATAGTTGTAATTCGTCGCTCTCATTTACCGTGAAAAAGATTGAATTTACATAAAACTATTATTTTTCTCATATAGGTACTTTTAGTATAGTGTCTGTTGTATTAAACCTATTTTGTATAAAAGTATAATACAGTTGCTATTTTAATAAAACAAGCGATTTATACTTTTATGGGTTAATATCGATTGCGTAGCAAGTGTTGCCACGCCCAATTGGTACCTAATCTGAAGAAAGTCAAATAAAAAATTCGAAGCAAACCAGTAGATTAGTGTTTTGTGGATTAATCAATCAATAATTGAGTTTTTTTACTATTATTTGCCTTAATAAGGTTTACAGCACACATAAACCGTGTGGGGAATAGCTCAAATTTTTTATTGATTAACAATGAAAAGGGTGTCCCAAGAGGCAACAAAAGCTGACCTAGTTGGTGGCAATTCTTCGCGCAAAGAAAATTAACAATAATATTATTATTACATATTAATATTATCATCTTTCCGTGAACCCTGCCTGGTTACCTCTAGTGCAGAAGTCAGCCTCTGAACAATGCATCATCTTCCGGCTGAAGTCCTGGCTCACAAGCACTAGTTTCTTTCTTCTTCTCTTTTCTAGCAGTGCATCGGTGACGCTTTTGATGTTACTGATGACTATGGGTGACGGGATGCATTATGCATTACGTAGCTCGTTTGTCGGCTATTTGCAAACCAAAGAATATAATGGTACTGCAATACCATTAAATTCAAACTGACCATTTAAATGAGCATTCCATATATCTGTAGACCTGGTAACGTACGTAGCTCATGCCGTCATTTGTTGAGTGGCGGTATTAAGTGGCGATTTGTTGATGAGCGCGCTCTGTGCAGAGGTGTACACGGAGATAATGGGCGGTTGCGAGAAGCCCAGCGTGTTGGTGACGTCACCCGGCTCGCCGGACGTTCACGCGCGGCGTCGCACCGGCCGACACGGCCATTACAACGCAGGGGTCGCCGGACGAATACAGGTCCGATGGACGTTATCTATTACAATTTTTTTGTATGTTGTCAACACTGTATCCATTACCAACAACTTATACTGTGTAACGTGAATGCTCTGTTGCACTTGATAACCTGCCATGTGATCCTAATGGGCTTACAAAAGTAACAACAG
>DWJN01002865.1:0-14519 GCA_018248895.1 Carystus phorcus
TATGTCTAGCTTTTAAGGTTAACCCACTATAACAAGTTTTATGGTTATAAAAATAGTTCTTAAATAATAATTTATATAAATAAAACAAAGTTTGCTGGTTCATCTAGTTATATATAAACTAACAGATTCGGCAGTTGTTAACCTGCACTATAAAAAACATTTTATATCGGAGAGATTATAAATTGAAACTAATTGCAAATTTACTTAAACAAAAAAAAAACATAAAAATCGATGCAACTGATTAGGAAAAGTTCAGTGACATACAAATGAACCGAACAATTATATATCTACAAATATGATAAAATTATTTAAGAGCAGTATTCGCTTATTAAACTATTTGATATTGCCAATAATTAAGATTATATAACCACCACAAATAGCCAACGGAAATAAAAAATGACGCTTAAATTAATCAACAATCTTAAAATAAACTTATACTAAATTAATCTATTTCCGTGACCTATTTTTGCACAAGTAATGTTGCTAAATATAGCTCTTAGGTCATGTAGAAAATGAATGCATTATCTATTGTGCTGTCGCGGATAGTATTGTTGGTAGCTATTATAGTCTCATGTTTTCATTCGATCTATGAGTCAATCCTTATTCCATCTGTGAGCCAAAGACCCTAAAATAGATTCGAATTATGAAATGTTATCATGAGAAATGAGTTCAATTGTGTTTATTCAACTCTATTGATGTATTGAAGTCGAAGTATTAGTGGTATAATATTGCAAAGATGCGCGACTCCGAATGATTTCACTATTCGATTATATCTGCAGCTCCAAATTAACAACACACAATAAGTAATTACTTATCGAATGTGGACTACTTAATACTAATAGCTAATGGTGTTTCGAATAGATTGTCGTTGTCAGTTTAGAATGAATTATGATCGAGATTGTACGAGTTGCGCTGAATATTCCTAGTCTTATTCTATGGAGACTTAGCATGGTAGTTATTAATTTTTATAAGTTTTCAAAGGAGTTAATCCATTAATCAAGTCCAATAATTATTCGGAAATCTTTAACAAACGCGCTTTGATAACACTTGGTGCTTACATCTTTGTCACATTATATTAAAAACAAACTTTTTTTTATATAAGGAGCAGATAATTCACGTGATGTTAGTGGTCAGCGTCGACGATGGATATCAGTACCTCCAAAGGTATCTCTGATGCCTTACCGGCAAAGAAGAGATATGAAAGTTTATAATCAAGTACTGATTCATAAGCATACAGCTGGAATCCTTCCACAGATGACTCAAAGAAGCAGCCGTAGCTAGCTGGACTTTACGGAAAGAAATCAGTAATAATATCAGTTTTTATACTTTCGCTTCGGGCATTACTAACATTGATATGTTTGTACGTTTCAGTCGAATATACTCTAGGCGAGTCCCCACACGTGCTAGAAACGGGCACCTACACACAGACAGCGAGCCCGCCGCGGATCGCTCTTTCGCCCAACGCGGAGGTGCTCGCCGTGTCCGCCGATTCCAACATCGAGTTCTACGACACATACACGGGCGAGCGTTACGACACCATCGAGAACGTTTACACTGGTGAGTCAAATGCCACGAACAAAACGTTACGTAGGACAATAGTTGGTGACCCCGTCCCAGGTACAGCATATATGATCCGTGTATTGATGCGAGCCCGCCGCGGTTCGCTCTCTTGCCCAACGTGGAGGTGCTCGCCGACTCCAACATCGAGTTCTACACGGGCGAGCGTTACGACACCATTGAAAACGTCTATATTGGTGAGTCGAATGTCACAAACAAACCGTTACGTAGGACAATAATTGGTGACCCCGTCGTCGCGACCCCCGGATAGATCGGATGTGATCGGTGTATTGCTTCTCTTTTTACATAATTAGCTATACAGAATATAGTTACACTTGCTATCAGGTGAGATAATTAGTCGAGCATTCTTATATTTTTAGATACGGAAGTGCGGGAGAATGAGTGTATGAAAGTTTAGATATTATTTTACATGTATAGTATTTTAGAAAAATTAATGACAAGTTAACAAAGCGAAAGATTGGAGGGGTGTTTGTTGGTCAATGACGTCTTAACGGCAGGTCTGATTTGATGAATTTGGCACGATTATAGCCCGGAATAACACATATGTAGGTTACATTTACATTTTCCGTGATACAGTTGCAGACGGATACATAATTCACAGTACCAGTATTACACTCGCTTAAAAATTACTGATAAAATTACATTTTATGAAGCCATTTTTTCGCGGGTAAAGTCGCGAGCATACAATTTATATTTAAATCACTTAATTCATGTTGGTATTTAACACTTTTGAACGTCAAATATTTTGCTTCTACCACCGTTTCGGAAAGGTGCCTTATAAAGAGAAGAAACGGCGAAAGAAATAAAATTGTATGTACTAATGTGTACTGCATCCTGCATTTCAACGGTCTGTCCTCCCGTTGATACCATTAAAGTCGGGCATTGTATGTGAGTATGACAATGGAATATATAATCTTCTAACCCCTTTGGATCTCGAGATATTGATCTGTCTTTTGTATTTCCGCCTCAGTAAGCTGTATGACGTCATCAAATATGTTTACACTGGCAACATCCCGTAAACTAGGTATTGAAGTTGTAAATACAGTAGAAGTATTCTTGGAGCGATTGATCTCGTTCATACGAATCAATTCGATATATTTTCTCACATACACAATGCAATATTTACACCTTTTGAAAATTACAAATAGTGTATTCAGTTTTAGAATTATATTATCTTTCCCGAAACTTACTAACTATTCATGTAATGTGACGAGTTTTAAAACATTAATTTACTTAAGGTTTATCCTAATGTATAAAATATTTGAATGGTTTTTACTATAATAATTTAGTGTCACTTTTTCTGAATTGTAAAATAAACTATTTCTCTCGATTCTTCTCTTACAATAGAAGGTAAAGCTTTAGCTTATAGGTATAGGATACGACATCCTTAAATTCAACAACTTCTTCACCTAGTTTGTTGAGACATTAGACATGTTGGCGATAGATAAATGTTTATTAATCCGGTCGTAGATGTTAGTGATTTGTTAATTGTATTTTCCGTGCCATCTGAGACAGTTAGTGTATGGGGAACCTATGTGTACACCTTTGTTATTATTATAAACTAGCTGTACGCAGCGCACGTTGGTACGCATATTCAAAAATCAAATGTAAAGAAAAGTTAGCATAAACGTATGAGAATATATTAGTTTTGTTTCTGTTTATTGAAGTGTTATTGGATATACGGGTAGATCTAGTCCGATCGAAGCAAGAAATCGTCATTTTCGACTGTCACTTATCAATCATGTGTCCGATCGATCTCATTTTGAATCGAAAACCTTTTTCAGATAATTGTAAAAAAGGTGGCCAAAGACGTTAAAGTTTTATCGCCTACCATTTCAGTCTAAATAAACAAATATTGATTTATATATAGGTAACTCTGTTACGTCACAATATTAACGATTCTTCAATAAACTGTAACCCGTCTTCATCTAAAACTATTTCTGAATGCAAGGGCATCCATTTCCATCAATGCTGTTTCCTTTCACGCCGTATAAAAGACGCGCCGTATCCCCAATAGGGCATCAATCAGTTAGTAGAGCGAAACGTAGTATGTCTTTCCATTAGTGAAATGGAGTCAGATAGGTCACAGTGAAGCGTCTACAGATATGTGTATTTCATCCACTCTCGCCGCTATTTAAAGCTTCCAGTTATTGAAGCTAGTACCCAGCGGGCAATTTTGATTGCATTCACGTTTCTACGTACTTACACTATTTACTTGGGATATGGTTACAAACATTGTTTATATAAAGCAAAATCAGAAATTACAAATTCTTATTAGTTTTTTCAAAAGATATTTTTTTTCTTCAATGGATATCACGGTGAAATAGATTTGTAATCGTTTTTTTATTATAATATATAACTATATTTTTGTTTGAATCATTTGTAGTTTCATATAACAAGTATTGCATTGTAAGCAACAAGCGTTTCTTTATTTGTTTTTAGTTCCAGATAGCGCGTATTACTAATACAATATCATAGTTATGTTAAAACAGTTTGTAATAAACAATATTTTGTTATAATATCTTTCCATACAATATGGCGTTTCCGTCTATTTCTATTCATTACCATTAAGTATTTTGCCAATTTCCAGTCCAGGTGAACGGTATTTTCCACGAATTATCCAATTTTCATTGTGCCTGTATAGTATTTAACGATCACATTGGCTTTAATCCTAGTATCAATGTTGTGAACATTACTCTTCTTATGAAAACAATGTGTTTTATAATTATTACCCATTGTGTATTTGTTCTATGTATACGTATTGTGACTTCGTACTGACAATCTGTTACTGAACAGTTCATAAAATTATTATGATTATTATTATTTTTAATGATTTTCTTAGAAGAACGTTTAGGTGTGGAATATAAGCGAGTCTACTATAGCTAAGTTTGTTAAAGACGTATGATTTTTTTTTTCTTTAAGCACTTTTTACATGGATCTCATTTTAAATGATGATATAATCCTATTACTAGAACGAATGACTTCCTAAAGGCTGTGTACTACAATCCACAATTCTCTTATTCGAAAAGTTCTTTAGTTCTAAGGTCCCCAGTTAATGCCAGTTATTAAACGACTGAACTAATCAGAACAAAAGAGTTGGCATTGGAAATTAAGTAATTCTTTCCTTATTCACAATAGGCATCCTAAAAACGAGCAGGCGGATCAAATGGTAGTAAGGTATCACCAATATAAACATTTGTGATAACAAAATAATCAAAAAGTGTGGTGAAGGAAATAAGCGTTGCATCAATTCCCTATATGTCGGTGTACCCATCTTTATAATTTCAAAATCTAGGTTTTAAAAATGATTCTTATTTCTCGTATGACACACGAATTTTTATAATTATTATTATGACAATAAAATAAAACTAAGTTTTTTTGCTTGGTCTAAGCAACTAATTCCCTTTTTTAAAACCCAGTACATACACAGTTTACAATACTTATGTCGTAGACACCTACATGAATCACATATGTTGCACTTTTAGTTTCGAGGCTATCATTTGAATTATTTAGTGCACCCGTTCGATATACAGTGGTGTTGATAATTGTGGTAAGGCGTGGTGAAATCGATGTAAAAAAATAGCTGTACGTGGCTGGAAAGTATTTTGCTGTTTATGTTTTAACTTCAGAATGTTCGTACAAACTCTTGATAAGAATAAAAAAAAATTGTAAGAGATACACTTATTAAATTCATTCATAGATTTATACCCAGAAAATAAGCATAAGTTGTGAGACGACTGAATTATCAGTACCGGCGAGATTCAAATATGCTAATCTTACCGATCGCCAAATAAGCTGGCAGTATAACCTCGTCTATTTAGCAAGGCGTGCCATGAGAGGGTAGGTTACCTTGGACTCAAAATGGGATCAAAGGGACGGAGCTTTCAACATCCAAAAATTATCTTCAAGTGTACATAATCTTGTAACAATTTTACGTCCTTGACGTTATTTTCTCATAATTCGTTAGTTAATTAGACTACAGTGCCACCTATCCTATACTATAGCAACAAAACTTGGACATGTCGAAACAAAACCACGTACAAAATGTAACAAACAAAATTTTTATATATACACAAATATAAAGATACAGTCGTGTATTTGCGTCGCTACCGTAAACTGAACTTTGAATTATTTAAAAGACGCAAGGTTGTCGTCGATCGATTGTTTGAACTGACACTACTGTTTTCACACAAATGTAATCCGGGCTGTATAGGTATATCTAACTAAAGTAACTGTTTTGTTTTCGATATATTACATAATATAAGGTATGTGAAATTAAAAAGTACCTAGTAAACTACTAAAACTGTCGCTGTGCCGAATTTCATCTTTTTTTTTTTGATGAAAATAAATGTCATCTAGATCTGCTCAGTCGTTTTGGTGTTATTTTGCAACAAACACTTATCCGAATTTTCATATTTATAATGTATGTGTACGTTATTAGGATTAAGATTACATTTAATCGAGATGTTCAGAAGTGGGCCCCTTCTTTCGAGGAAGCTGCACAGTTATAGTATTCTCTCTACTTGATTGACGACGTGAAAAAAAACTCATATTCGCTGTCACTGTTTTAAATGTCATCAATAACGTAGACATATGAATTATTATCTCTAATCTGTCAACGAACTACGAATATAATTCATTTCAGACATAAATAATGTACTTGTTTTTTTTTTCATGTCAAATCAGTGTTGTTGGTAGGAAAATGCCAGGTGTGGTAATTGCATTTTTCCCCCTCTTCAAACTATTACAAACAAAAAAGTGGTGTATATTTTTTTTCATAGGCTTGATTTAAAAATCAAATTATGTTCTTTCTTTACATACCATTTCCATTTTGCTATAATTCCAGTGTCCTCAGGGCCCACCCTCAATATACTTTGTGAATATCTCCTTTGGTAAAGTATATGTATGTACGTATGATTTAAGCTTTGGAATTAGATAGCCAAAAATTAAATATAATATATTAATATTTTAAACCATGAACCATGACAAAATAGTCGAAATGGAGTTTTAACTATTTTATGAAATTTATTCATTCAATTTGTATACCTACCTACAATTCTAATTATCTGTTAAGTTCATTGCTATATTAATCAAAATGCAATTAGCTCCGCCTGATTATCAAGTTTAACGACCGTATTAGCTAAGCTGTGAAGTGGCTTTGTGTATCGTATAATCGTTTTAGGGTTCGAGAAACATCTCACCTCGTAGATTTATGTGGTGTAGGTTTATATAGGTGTTATATAAATTATGGAATATCCAATGTTAATATTATGTAGCGGCGATATGAAAAACATGTTTTGATTGACAACTCTCTGTATAAATTTTAAATTATTTTAAGACATTCTTTTTCTATAGACATATTATATTATACATATTTATAATGTCAGCCGGTCAGGGCATGGTCATGGCGGAGGTGTTCACGCTGCGGACGCTATTGCAGAATTATGTAATATCTACTCCGCACCGTAGTTGCCGAAAGTATTAATTTAGAATGATTAATGTAAACGAAATAAATAATTTAGAATAATCTCCTAGAGGTCAAACCATCCATCAGCCTATGCATGTCCAGATAGAAGCTTCGGCATAGCCCTGATCCTTCTGAATCCAGCGGATACCCGCCATCTTCTTTAACTCATCAGTCCTGATCGAGGGGCGTTCTAATATTCGTTTTTCGAGCAGTCGTATTTGAGGACCTATCTTTCTCAACGGTTATCAGTCCTTCGAACTATAATATAACCCATAGCAACTTCAGACGGTTAATTTTCTGATCTATATACTTGTTCTGATTTCAGAATATCTGACTCCATTGGTATTAGGTTAAAAGTGGAACATGTCTTCCTTGTCAATATATTATGCCGCTGATTTTTCACCGTTGCTTCTCGATTTTAAAGCTTCTTGTTGAAACGTTTGTAAAACCAAAAAAAATTTACATAAATGTATTGAAAGAAATATTTACTTAATTAAATGATTTAGATATTTTCCTAAATGTTGATTAAAGATTGAATTTATCGTTTCTATCTTTCAGGTCTGATAAATCATATGAGCTTCGACGCGACCGGTAAGTATCTTTTCGTTTGCGGTGATCGTGCCGTGCGCATCTTCCACAATGTATGCGGCTACCATACCACCATCAACAGCTGCACCCGACTGCTCGGACAGAAGCAGACTTCGGCCACTGTGGAACGCCTCAACAAAACTATCCAAGACTGCAAACAAACCCTCACTAAATTCGGGAAATAATTTTGTCTACATATATTAAGATTTAAATTTGCATTTATTTTTGTATCGTACATACCTTTGCATCACCTGTCGTAATAAAAGTATTATTACGTATTGTAATATAATTGTTATATTGACAGGTGGTGTGATGTGTTGTGCTCGTCTTTTTAAGGATTTATTTTTGAAAGTCCATTTATTAATATTTAGTATTAAAACAAAAAATATTCGTACCGATATATCCAATTACTAATTTTAAAGGTAACGTCTGTTTGAATAGACTACATAAGTATTTTAAGTGATATGTATAAATTATATGTGGTTCCCCAATTTCCTATAAACCATACCGGTCGAATCAGTTAATATGAAACTTATATAACGTCTATGTTGTTTCATGTCAAAAGTGAACGATTAATATCACTATTTTATCATTATGAATCTAGTTATCGTGCATTTATTGAATTTATTGATGTGATAGTTAGATAACATATTTCATATACAATAAGTAGGGATTATATTTACGTACGTAACGACCAGTGTTTAATATAATAAAAAATATTTAAATGGATGTGTCCCTGTAATGAATACTGTAAGTTTAGGCTATATTTGTAAGGCCCTCCGAATGTATGAAAAATTTAATAAATAAGTATAATTTTATTACGTGGATGCTAAGACGTGATTAAGTTTCATTTTGTATGTAAACTTTTTGGAATTTTCACTTAATTTTATTAATTTCTAACATCGAAATACATTCATCTGATACGAATAACGATTTAAGTTATAATTCTATACTGTGCAGTTATGAATATAGGTACCCATATATTGTAACTAAGTCTGTGAAATTATTATATGCAAGTTTTATTTTATTTTGAACAAAATTTACTGAATGAATGGCATTTCGGATTATTGCCCGAGCTCAAATATATTATATTATACTTTGTATAAATGTCACGTAAAAAGTATAAAAAATTAGCCACTTCTGTCATGCATGTATTTTAAACAGTGTGTAAAGTTAAACAACATGTAATTGTGTGGCAAAAGCATATAGCGATATCTTTGTATCTATGTACCTAAATAAAATTTTGGGTCAGTTCCTAAACGGATGTAAAATGGCAAATAAACGGTTTATTTGAATCTTATAGATTTTTTTTTTGTATTTAGCTAACAATAAGCAACGGTCACATGATCAGCGGTAACATCAAACACATCAATGCGTTGTTGGTCAAAAAGTACGAAAGTATTGAGTTTCAAGCTTTCAACCGAAATACGTGTAGTATGCCGCCTGACTCGAGTAACAGTATGGTAACTTACCATACTGACTTCACGGAAAGGTAATACCAATGATTATATTCATAACATACATATGTTTGATCCTTACACAAAATCTTATCACCAAAACGTCAACTTTTGTTTGTCATCCCTCATGCCACCCTGTGGCTTTAGGTACTCTTGAATTTAATTCCGATCGATCGACATGAGGTTTTGATATTTCGTACTCTTGAATTCGGTACTAGCGCCAAATCTTTGTAACATTGTGTGACCATTTTTAGAACTAATCGAAATCGGGATCTGTTTTAGAGAGCGATAAACGCTACGCTTGAGTATATTTTGACAGTTTGATATTGCGGTTGTATTCTACAATTACATGTTTAATAACTATATCAGTCACACCTTGGTCTGCCGGCATATACTATGTTATATTTTAACATTGAAGAAAAAGTACCTACATATAGCGTATAGTTATTGCGAGTTTATATTTCACAAAATAATTTGTTTCGGCTATTTTAACTGAATTTGTCGAGGCACGAACAGACTTCTAAATTAATTGTGTTATAGAATTTTAAAATAATTAAGATATGATTGCAAGCAATTTCTAATTAATAGGTCGGGATTTAAATTTCATACGATAAATTAAGTTCGACTGATTAGGATATTTTACAATACGTTACAATTATGTTACGTAATATATGTGCACGCAAATATAAGTAACCATTAACTTAACTCCTTATTAAGTGGGTTGTAGTTTGCGTTGTATAATCAAAATTGAAATATTTATTCAAACGTTGGTTCGAAACCTTACAGCTTGCTACTATTTCCATATATTCGCATATTTATAGTCCCAAATACCCCACCTACCAGATAACACTAATGGCATATATGAATGTTAATATTCACACACGTCAGTGAACGATAGTTGACGTCAACATGAATTTAAAATAAGTTTATCTTTAGCAAAATTATACTAGTGTTGACTTCAACGCTCAATCTTATTCAGAGACACAATAATATCTTAGCTGTTGCATAAAAATCAAACACATGACGCGCTTTGTTCGGTAGACCATGAATAATTCTGAATGAATAAGTAATGCAGAGATCTACTTTTCGAAACGGAAATAACAAAGCATAAGTATATGATAATACTTATTTTGTCAAAACAGGCACAGTGGATTCAACACACTTTACACACTAGTTATACACTTGGAAGTGTATTTGTACAGAAGAAAAAAAAAACAAAAGGAAATTTTAAATTATATATAGAACCCACACAAGGAATTAATGAGTTTCCTGCATAATATATTTTTTATAAGCTTGACGCAAACCTCATCTGATGATATGTGGGAAAGAGGTTTAAGACGGTAGACGCAGGACTTTTTTCTTTTAGGGTGTTGCCTATTCACTCTTTTCTTGAAGATATAAAGATAATATCTTTACTTATGAGTTGCGTTAAAAGAAAATGTGGCTCCCTGTTTAGGTCGTATTAGTGACATAATTATAACAACCATAACATTGTCATATAGGTACCTGCAAAACAATCAAAATTGTGTAACAATTTAATAAGATATGATCTATATTTTGTAATCAAAATATGGTAAGTTAATTGAAATAAAACAATACAATTTTAGTATCTTTATTGTATTTTGCATAAAAGTGACGTTATCGACAATACACTGAGATACTCTGTGATTATAATTTAAGTACAGTTCACAGCTTCGATAAATACAATTTAGCTATATGAGGAATATTAAACAATGAAATTGGGGAGTCAATTCCTTAAATATAATGTAAAAATAGTTGTTTAGTGCCAAAATAGACATCTTCAACATTCGAAAAACAAATTTCGAACGCCACTATGATAATAAAACGATATATCTAAATCGTCTATGCGATGCAAAAAAATAACTATTTTCATATTCTAATGTATTTGATCACAAATTACGTTTGTACCAATCGCTGTTTCAACTGTTCTAGTTAACATAGGTGTTATCGTATATTAGGTATATGGTCTCTGGCCGTGTGTATTAGTTTGTGTATCCTATAAATGCATATAAATATCCTAGAGGCAGTGGTGTAAATGATTTGTGACGACGTAAATTGAATGGTATAATACTACCGCTAAACAACTTTTGGATAAATGAGCAAGTATTACAATACTCGACAATCACAGGGAAACTACGCCTTTACGTATCTAGCGTCTCGCTAAACAACTATTGTAGGTAAGTAACACATAACTGCTAAAACTGAGGCACTAAACTGGTGTTTTATTCTACTGAGAAACATGTTCGCGGGTGTTTTTGTATCGAGGAAGTGTCTATAAACTTTACTGTACTTACTATTAATTAAAAACATTCACAACATACAATATTTCACATAATATATTTCGATCGTAGCATGACTGTCAAAGCAGATAATATTGATATGGTAATATGAAAGTCTTTCATCGATATACAGGTAATCTCACGAGGTTGTAACTATGAAGACATCATCTTGTAATCGTACTAATAGAATTAAAAAAACATTTCTGTTTCTGATTTAGGGTATAAAATCATCAGCTTTTAAAATTAATTTGTAACGTTTTATCAGAATGCTGAGTCACACAACAATACATTTAGGAATAACAACTACATTTTCATCATTAAAAATTAACACCAATTTTAAAACTAAGGCCATCCGCTACATTATAAGTATCGTATGCCGACAATGTGTATAAACACATAGATACATAGTGTGGCATAAATTATCAATTCCTCGGAACTAATAGATGTATAAACGCAATATATTACATTTCTGGCACCTGAAATATTTAACATCGATCCAGCACTTACTTTACATATTAATAGTTACATTTCTTACTGCGTGGGGAACAAAAGAGTATTTACAAAACGATTTAGAACGTTTCTAAGTTTCAGCCAATTTGCATAACAGTTAAGATTATTCCGTTGCTAAATAACTAAGAAAATATCACTAACTGTTGGTTGTTTACTAATAATGCGACGGTCCCTACATATTCTCCTAAACGGTAGATCAGTAATTTGCATGTTTCGTTGCTTGAGGTCATTCTAAATTATTATCGAATTTTAACATAAATCATAAGTTATTAAAACAAACTTTCTGCGATAAATCCCATAACTACAAAATTTACTTAAAACTTTCGACATACAGAAACTAGTGGTATTCCAATTATATTACAACGGCGACTACAATGCATTTACATGATTAATTAAATTGAGATATGTAGTTGGGGGATTATTCATAGGGACCGTCGATTTTGACGTGATCTTTTTTGTGTCACTTACAAGCGTTTTTTGAATTCATCCAGCTATGATGTCTGAATAAATAAGGAGGGGTTAAGTAAATAACAACTAACACTATTGATGCTGTTTTTTGACAATTCTTAGGTAAAGAGTAGATAGAACACTAACAACGGTTGTTACTCGTTCCTATCTCGGATAAAAGGTGAACCCTCGGAACTACTATCTTAATTGAAACCCAAAAATGAAATATTAGCCGCCGGTTTGTCAGTCTGAGGTCGATCAACGAAAAATTAACTAATAAACTGTCAAATCTATTGTTAAATATCAATTGTGTCGCTTGATTTTAATATTTGATCAGCCAAACAGAGCTGTCAATTTTTACTTCGAATCGTATGTTAAATACGACTTTGTTTTCCGATTTTATGTCTAATCAATGTTTGAGAAAATCGAATCGATTTGACTGCGCTTCTCAGTTAACTTGTATGTTAGTTCAACAATATTTCGATAAGACTTTCAAAAACCGGCGTTCAGTAATATATATTAGGTATATCTTAGCATTAAAGACACAAATCCATAACGGTACTACTTTTTGATAGGTAGCACTTCGAGTCGGATTTACTAGTATCGAACATTTTACTACGCAATAATCACCAGCTGTAATAACGACATAGAAACTTAACAATTCACACAGTTGATACAATATATATTTTACATTATGTACATTTATTTATAGCAAACTATACATCGACGGTGAGTCAGGTTCAGTAGGTTACTCAAGTTCATTTAAACAAGTGTTAATACACTGGTTATTTACTTTGAGTTCATTTAATAGTATAGTTGTATACTGTTAGAAGTACGCGATGGAAGCTGAAAGCCTTGTAACTGAGATATAGACATTCGATATTAGTGGAGCAGCGTGGTGGAGTATGCTCTAGGCGTCTTCTATGAGTCAGGAGACGCCTGTCCTATAGTGGGACATTAAAGGCTTCCAGTTAACGGTATTATAGCGACCTCGTATACTAAATAGTCCAATGTATTTGTCAAAAAGACATACGCAGATAGTTATATTAATACGTCTAGGCCTTTGTATATTTTGCGTACATATCAGATGTAATTAAAAAACTTAGTAAACCATATATTTGATAATGATATAATCTAAATTGCAAATATTCAATGGCTTACTTCTTTTCGCGAGCTTGGAATATAAAATTTATCATCAACAAAATTATAGTGCATCTATCATTTAGATACAGGAACACTGTAACTATGTTGTCACATAAAATGTATACAAAAATTGCAAGTGGGTATAAAGCCGTGCATTAGTTTTATTAAAGAAATGTGTAATTCACATAACGAAAAATTGCTACAATTTCCTTCAAAGTATGCCACAAAAATGAATGACGATTACAATGCAAATTTACTACTGGTGTGAGGGACATCAGTGTATACATAAATTCACTTGTATACATAACAATCACGCGACCTTAAAAATGGCGGAAATAGCACGAACAAAAATTTAATTTGAAGTAAATTCGAGTATCACCGATTGTACAGTTGGTTTCATCAACTACGTTATAAAATAATGAGAGGATTTGTTTTTCTATTATGCATATAATCCATTGAAAGTATAATGCTGGTTAGACTGTACTTGAATCGGAATTACAAAATACTAAAGCTTAAATTGTAATAAAGTTCACCCTCGCAAGATGTAACCAGCTTCCTATATTTACTATAATCCTGTAAAAGCAAAGAATAGGCATGGGGTGGAATGGACGGTCGAGACTACAAAGTACTTATATTTTTTATCACAAGTGACAGTCGAATATCTTCTGAAATCAAATTGATGGAACATGCTAGATATTTTTGACATTCGTAACGATGAACATATATGCGTTTTTAGGCGAGCCAGCATGGTTGTTGGGTGTCAGCTATTTTGGGGCTTTGAGTGGTAAATAAAATGCTAATAGCCGATGTGTCATATTAACAAATAATAATATATCGAACCATGATATTTTCGTTACAATATCATATAATAGGTTTCACATAAATTTCAAAATGCCTAAACAAAACGTATTGTAAGATATAGTGAGTTCCAGGTCTTGTTATAATAACATGAAATGTCTTCTGATAAAACAATATACCTATAGGCCTTATTTATCGTAATACTTATGATGGCGGAACATTTCTAGAATT
>DWJN01002866.1:0-14518 GCA_018248895.1 Carystus phorcus
AAGCTATCCTATCTTTTAAGTTTGATCAAACTGGACACGGTGTACTAAATTTGATTAAAATCCGTTAAGTAGGTTAGAAGTCCATAGCGGTCAAACACTGTGACACGTACCTTATATATATTAAGAAGATTCTAAAGGTGATATTTGTATGAACTATAATGTTTTTATTTACCCTTTTTCCATAGATAACATAATGTTATTAGAAGGTGGAGAAGAGGTTGGGCGTTCGGAACTGAAAGTAGGAGCACGATGGGGTCAATCTTATGTATGCGGAGAACCACTGATGATCGTTAATATGCGTGATGGTAGTGCTGTCACTGTATCGCAGTATCAAGTAAGACTGAGCACAGATTGTATTAAGATATCGTTTTAAATTTGAAATAGGTTTTTAATCGAATGGTTAGAATAGGTCTCAGTTCCAATTTAATGTGTTTAACACGTGTCGAATCAATTCGAATATACATATACATATAACCTAGCGTAGGACAGCGTATATAAGCGAAGCTTTCGTGAAACACACTTCGTATTTTACTGAATATCCCCTTTCTGAGCCTGGGACTAGTAGTTAGATTGTGTACACATCGGTACACAATAGTTTAGGCTGTCTGATGCAGTATCATCAGATCATGAATCATGAAAAAGTATTTCCGTTGTATTGTCTAATGATGTACAGGGGAGATACATCATTTTGCTCAAAAGTTGAGGCAAAAGCAATGGTTCTCTTAATTGGACTCTGAGGGCGGATTGATGGAGAGGTTAGTCGTCAATCTAGGGTCGGAAGCTTTTGTGCCAGCCTAAGGCCTTCGAAATGAGTTAACGTTATCGTAGATAAATATATCATAACAGCCGGCAATGAACGTTCAAAAGATTTTTTTCCACTAGCGGTCATGCAGCCTGCTACCGATCGCAACTGCAGTTAACAACGATTATGATTACCTG
Source organism: Carystus phorcus (assembly GCA_018248895.1). Lineage (NCBI taxonomy): Eukaryota > Metazoa > Arthropoda > Insecta > Lepidoptera > Hesperiidae > Carystus > Carystus phorcus. The sequence goes on from DWJN01002866.1 coordinate 940, forward strand.
ACAACCTGTCTCCTTATATAGTCACCGTCCTTATATACATATTACATATCAACTTCGTATTGGAGGTCTGCTGAGGTTCAGCACTTTTTATACATTCTGAATACATCGTCGATCTGCCGTTGTGAAAGCCGGAATCAATTACGAAAGTAAATATTTTCAGATCCAACCATATGAAGAGAAGGTCAACTTGTTCGACGTCCAACTTCAGAATTTACCCCCCAACCAAACAGATATAACCCGAAGCTTATATGATAAGACCACCAAACGAAGTTTCGGCCCATCGGTCAACTGCGGTCCATACTTCAATGCGAATATCCTGGCAGCACTATTCGTGACTTTCATTTGTATTGGTATTCTGACATACGGCTTTATCACTATCTTTAACTGTAATACTAATGATCGATACGATGATCGTCATGGAAAACCTTTGTCTGTACCGGTTGAAGCAACTCATTAAATGTGCCATGTTAAATCTAATCTTTGTTTGATTTATATAGGATATTTAGATGTTGTTCCTAGTCAACACTGGGTCCGTTATCACTGGGGGTAAACGGAAAAAAAATAACATTAGTGACAAATGGATCATTAAAATTTCAATTGTTACCGGTGGTGAGGTATTGGTCATTAAAGTAGTAATTATTGCCACTGGTAACAGTTAGGACAAAAAAAAATCGCAATTGTTGTCAGTAGTCTAAATTATCGGCTGCTTTTAGCTATTTCCTAAATATGAATAGGTTTGGAACCTAAAGCGGGTTGTTTGTCGGTCTTGTTTGTACGAAGTAGCAACAGAGCCAAGTGGTGACGATTGGGAACAAGTCATATTTAGGAGTAATTAGGCGTCATTTCTACTAAAAGTTTGCAATTACACCAAAAAAATTCAACTGTCCATTACAAAAAAAAAATGAAATGATCATCATTTTTTACACTGCAAAAAACCCGTAAATGGATTTTTTGATTTTAATATTATTGGACGTAAATTTAAACTCCTGGGCGCTCCTATTTAAGCAACTGTTTTTAGCAAGACTTTTAGTATCTTTGATATTACTTAACTTAAAAGAAAATCTAAAGCCAATGTACTTACACACCGTATGTATTTTCACACCGGATGCAGTGAATATGCGAAATTCATATTTATTTATTTATTTAAGCTTATCTTTCTTAGTATTCAATCAAAACCTATCAAAGGAATGAATTTGAAAATGTGAGGCACGAACTACTTTTAGTTTTTTCCGTTACCTATTCAAGTAGATTTTCGTTATATAAAAAATAATATCACGATTTTGAAAAGATTTAATATTTATTCTGGAAATTAAGTGAGTAAATATTACGATGTTCGAAGAGAATAGAATAAGTCCCGACATTAATATGTTGTAGACATTATTTTAACAAATTCAATTTAAATTGACTTTGCCAAATTTTTAGCATCTTGCAAAGTATGGCAACATTGGTTTTGACAGATCATTTTTATTAGCTGAATACGTCAAAGTCGTTGTATCGTTGCGTAATACTAAAAACCCTGTATTGTTATTCGTCTGGTGATTACTACATTTATCAAAAATGCATTTGACAAACTTCGTTTCTTCAACCATCTCGTTTCGGTGATTCATTTTGAATTTTTTCTCCTTCGTTGATTTCTTGATAAAATCCGTATAGGGTTTCCGTAAATCGAATTTTGGTTTCATCCAATCAGTTTTAAAAAAGCTTCTTGTGAAAGCTGGCAACTCTGTACCAATAGCTGAAAAAAAAATCAAACAATATACCTATTAAAGTGTGTGTTGTCAACATCGCGTAAATTAATGATGCGTATTCTTTGACTATAATCACTAATAAAATGTTTTAACATATTATTGGGTTTACCACAAAATTAAGACACGCATATACAAGAACTGATGAAGACTTATGTAATTTTCCCCGACTATTAACACGAATTACATCAGAATTATTCGATTTGAAGCTGCGTATTTTAATTCTAATTTTATTGACAACTTTCTGAAGATACAGTTAAAGGTAAAAGCAATTTATATCTAACGTACTCAAACAACGATTGCATACCTAAATATTTTTTATTTTCGCTGCTTTTCATTACAAATAACAAAAAATATTAATATTCATTTTCATTATTGTATAAATACAGAGGTTCATATTGGAAATCTATTAATGAAAACGTTCTTTTGGGCAAATTTATGCATGGATTCTCTTTACAAGGAGCGCTGAGACGAGGCGGCGGAATTATTTTGCATCCCTCCTTTGGGCACGCGAAAGGCTCTTTCTTCTCCTTCTTCGGGATTGGCCAGGATGGTATCGGTGACCAGGGCTCATAATCTCTTGCCAAAATAACATCTTCGTTCCCAAATCTATTTTGTTTTCTTTCTGGGCAACTACTGAGCAAAAAGTTTCCAAGCTTCTCTATTCGGTTGATGGCTTCATCGTTGAGCATCTGTCTTAACGGCTCTACTGAATCCGTTTTAGTTGTGTAAGTTGCACTAGGGGATGCAAAAGCCGGTTTCAAAGCCACCTGCAATACGAGTGTAAAAGCTTCCTTGATTTTGTCAGCAATTATTGTGCTTTTAGAAAATTTTGCGCATGGGTCTTTTGATTTACCCGGTGAAGAAGGCGGACACGCAGGAGGTGGGGGTGGACATGGTGGCTTAGGCTTTGGCTTACAAGGACCTGGTCCGAGAGTTTTGGCCGGACCCTTATCTAGGGGTGGTGGACATTTGTTAGCTTCAACAGGTTCGGCTTCCAGAGCTTTAAAAGCACATTCACGACAGTATAGTAAACGATTTCTCTCACGTACTCTTTTTAACAATTCTGACAAGGAAAGCTCCTCTTCCATATCTTTCAATTGTGGCAGAGGACCCATTGCAGAAGATATATCTTTGTCAATTGTTTTAGATATATCTTCTCTTTCGATCTGAGGATCAAGTTTCAGCTCCGGTGCATGAGATATTTCAGGTGTATGTTTACAGGAAAATATATGTTCTGAATCATTTGCTTCATCAGTTCCGGTAATAATAGTGTACTGATGGTACGCTGCTAGAGGACGTATTTCTGATAACTTTATAACGTTATCTTCTTCAGCTTTTTCCATATTACAATGCGAAAAATTAAAGTATTCATCTGGATTCTGCTTCGACGATATAGATGTTTCTACATTTGGTGTTTCTGTATCTTGTTTATTACTTACTGGCAGCGTACTTGATATTGCGGTATTCGGATTAATGAATGGACGTTCTGGCAAATCTGGTCGATAGTGCCAGTCAGTTGGATGTTTTGAATTCGAAAGAACTACATGTTCATGCATGTCAGCTTCAATGAAGTTGTTTTCTATAGGCGTTTCAGCTGTTTGAATTATCTCATTGCATGGCAAAATTTCCGATTTTGTTTGGTTATTATTGAAATCTGGATCAACTTCTGTGTTTCCTGGAATTCCTAAGCGGCAGGTCTCAGCTGCAGTCAAGCGTATTTCTTCTACTACAACTTCTACATTTTCAGTTATTTCTTTGGGCTTTCCTTCTTCAGTAGTAATAGTCTCGTTAGTTAATACTTCTTCTAGTATTTCCGTCTTGTTATAAATTTGACTATTATCTATAGAGCTTTGCTTATCTGAATCAATGACGGAGGGTTCTGAAGAGAGTAGTAAAGGTTTTTCTTCCCCTAAGTTTGTTTTTACATCTTCTAGTCCAGCATTTTCTTCTTTATGTTCTGTAGCAGTTACTTTTTGTACATCCGGTCTTTTGCTCGATTGTCCGTCTCCGAGTAAATTTAAAGGTATATTTTTGAAATGAGTGGGATACACATTTTGTGGATTGTTAGCATATTTCATGTTATGATATCGCATGTAATTATTTATTGCGCTGTTAGTTGTATTTTTATAGTATGGCGTAATTTGTTCTGATTTTGTTTCAAAGAGCGCCTGTTTGTCATGACATTTCATTGCATGGTAGCCACTTTTTCTTGATGTTGGTTTTTTCCGTCCCCTACCCAACATCCCACAACTCTTCATTTCCTCAAGAATACGTTCGTCAATTTTATCCGGTGGTGTGCCGAGACATTTTTTTGCTATTTCATCCATTGCATCTTCTTCAGTTCCAATTTTAGCATAAAGATAATTTTTATTGTCCTTTAAATTATCTTGGTCCCCTAGCACTTTGGGAGGAGTATTGAAACCATCAATTTTAGGTGTCGCAGCACCGACTATCCCAGGTTCCTCAATAGTTTCCAACTTTTGTGCTAGCTTTTCTTCGTTTGTTTTCGCTGTTGTAGATTTTAAAACATTACTCAAAGGTAGAGCAGTTTGGATTGTAGGTTGTTTTACTGTTGATTCATCGTTATTCTTACCAGCAATAGTATCTTGAGATTCTAATCCTGTATTTGTCTCTTCTATAGAAAGGTGATTGTCATTATCATTAGACTTTTCATTCATAATAACATTTGGAGCAATGGCTTTTTGAATTTTATCCATTTGTATATCTTCTATGTTAGCTTCAACTTGCTTAAGGAGACTCTTTGGGTTCTCACGACCAAACATCATCTCAATGAGCTTTTTACATTTCTCACATTCTGCATCTCTGTCCTTTGAGTCTGTTGACTTAGCCATTTTCCAAAATCCATCTAGAGGCCCTGAAAAATAGCGCAGTAAGCAAAAAATTACAACTTAATTAAATAAATATGGTACTCAAAGTACTAAATATAAATGCATCTTACGCCATTTTTCAGGGCACAAAATCTAGGGGGGGAGGGGGGAGACCTAGGTACTAGGATCTTTTTGAGAAGTAAACTAATGGCGCAAAGCAATCTGTTAACCTATGGCTATCTGTTGTGACTATTTTCGCAGTCCTTTTATATGATCTCCTATTTTATTATAACCCCACAGGATGCCTAAGCTTATTCAGCCCAGTGATTGTTGTATTGTGTGGCGTGTTATTAACGAGGGTGACTCTTAAATTATGCATTTATATATTTTACTAAACATTATATCTATACCGTTGATTTAAGGACAAATACTTTATCTAAGAATAGTAAATTGACCGGTTTATTATTTGAGTGAAATAACTGCAAATTTTATAAACCTACTGTTATCATAAGAACCCTTGAGTATCTATTTATAATTTTATTATAAAATTAAAAATGTATACCGTTAAGAACTATGCGTAGATACTTACTTTTTTCCAGTTTTCTCGGCGATAATGTAATCTCGTGGCGCAAAATGCGCGGAATGAACGTAAAACTGCATAACTTTTTTATTTTAGAAAAGCTCATTTTGGAAAATCTTCTTCATCAGTGTGAATTAAAATTTAATTTTTCTTATGAAAAATTAAATGATAATCAGCGAAAATAAATTTGCATTCTATTTGAGTAGATCCATAGTTGCCTGAATTTTGTCAAAATACGAAATCTGTTCTAAATATTTTTGTTTCTTAAATTATTCGTGGCAGAATATTTTTGTGCCAGTAGCGTTCTTCGTCAATATGTACATACAATTAATATTACGTATATGTTTTAATGTTTTCAAACCATTTGACTAAGAATTATTTAATTTTGTTTCGTTGAAAGCATAATAATTATATTTGTGACATCCCTAAAGTAATTTATTATGTTCATTTTTTTATTTCAATTTAAAAATTATATCGGACAAAGTATCTTTGAAAATCAACCAAATCAAATAATTTTAGAAACAAATACTTTAATACCCGGACTCGACGATGCTATTAATTTTGTGAAAACTTAACATCAGAGTAGTACGCTGCGGGTGAATAGCTTTATAAGGTTCAAAACGGAAAAATATAATGGAAAATTATTTTTTCACAGCCACACTCTTCTACAAACTATGTACCTATGTAATATAAATATAGTCCAAGTCCACAAGTAGGTAGTCTCATCTTATGCATCTTATAGCGCAAAGAGTATGTAACACTACGTTTAGCGTTTGATACGATTGCAAAGTAACAGAGTAAATTATATTATATTTTTTCACGATAATCTATGGTCCATGACCACGAGATATTTATCCATAGGTGATTTATCCACAGATTACTGTTTATCCATCAATATTATAAAATACTTTTCTGCTTAAAAATAGCATAAAAACTGGAAAATGTTTTAAATTATTTAGTTTTTAATGATAAAATACAAAAACAAAACATAATTATATTTTACAGATCTTATCAATTTATATCTGTGCACTAAAACGAAACGTCATTTTAAATCAAATGCATGAAAATAACAAAGATGGCTGAAGAACAGGTGAGTATCATAATATTATGTTTTTTATACTATTTTAACTTAATTCAGTCTCTCATTCGCTCTTGACGCACTCCAAAACCGATAATTAAAATATTACTCTACTATAAAAGTAAGAATATAAGTGTTTGTAAGTTATTTTTTGCGGCCAATGTTAACGTTCTTAGAAGGCATTCTGTTCATCTTTTAGGCTTTTATGTCATGTTTTTGAGTTCGGGGCATGAAGTTACTTTAGTATTGCACTGTTAGCTGACACTCTTTGTTGTTTAAAGTGGAATATTTACCGGCACTTTGGTTATATTCGCTTGTATGACAGGAATACACCTACCCTTGAAATTGTGTCGTCAAGTTGTCTACATTACTGTTGTGATAATTGGTATGAAAGCTGACATCCTCTGTCCTAATTTATTCATTTAAAACTCCGGAAAAAGTCGCTTGAAATATAGTGTTCATCATTAGATACTGATAGATGGAAATATCACAAAAATAAAATTTACTCACACAATGAAGTTGCGTATTCCATTATTCTAAGAATAAATCTAATTTGACTGTAATAAGAAGAAACAAATATTTTTAAAGTTTTGATTCTTATAAGACACAGTTCAAATATTGATGTCCAGATTTTTATGTGTTCTACATCCATCCATCCACAATTAGTCTTCTAATGATTTACTTTCCTCCACACAAAATGCAGTTTTTACCTGTATTTACTAAGGCATATAGTCAAAGTCAAATTTATTTTGTCTTAGGAACTTACAGCTCACTTAACAAAAGTCAAAAACTACTACAAACAACAACCTCAGTAACATTATACATCTATACTAATATATAAAGCTCAAGAGTTTGTTTGATTGTTTGAACGGGCTGGACCAATTTGAAAAATTCTTTTAGTACCTATAAGATAGGTCATTTATGGAGGAAAGCTATAGGCCATATGACATCACGCTAAGAGGAATAGGAGAGGTGCAGCAATAAAGAATATTGCAAAATCAACAAAATTTTGAGCTTTTGTTGCATATGCTGAGTAAATGGTGAAAGTTACTCAAAAATCATATGTCTAGCTTTTAAGGTTGACCCACTATAACCATTCTTATGGTTATCATAAAATTGTTTTAAAAATAATAATTTATAGGGCAAGACAACGTTTGCTGGGGTCATCTAGTATTTTATAAAACACAAAATTATATTGTTAATAAAATCAGTTTCTGATCAGAATCAGTAGCATGTATGTATAAGTTGTTTGCGATTCAACATTACTATTATTATTGCAATAAAAACTGTCCCATAGCTGGGTTAAAGACTTTTCTCAGTATAGCAGATACCATTGTAAAATTGACCTACATTGACATTAACATTAACATCATATACCTTTGTGTACGAAGTATTACTAGTACCACCACCAAAAATGTTACTAGTAACTGTTAAGTCCACAGGATAAGTTTAAATTTCTGTTAATCTATCTTTAATGTTGTCTATGGCACCCACGATACAGAAATCCTAGTGTTGAGCTATGTGTGTATTAATTAATTTATTATATATCTATCACTAAAGACAATCTATACTAATATTATAAAGCTGGATGTTTGAATGTTTGAACACCCTAATCTCAAGAACTACTATTCAAATTGAGAACATCTTTTTGTGTTGAATAGTACAGTGACCGATGAAGGCTATAGACTAAATAAAATAGCCCTACGACCAAAAGGAGCTGAATGTTGATGTGAAATGTAACTAAAACAACGGGACAAATGTTCTTAGGTGATACTAAGTTCTCCAAATCTACTATTGCATCGAATAAAAAAAAATTATGTATGGCTCAAGTTAATACTCTAAGTTTCCTAACCAAATGGTTTTTAAATGTCACACATGTAAAATATAAAGCACTTTATGTAGTACAAAGGTTTTATTGATGTTTCCTTTTGCTGTACTCGTTAATTAATAACTTTGAATAGGCATGCAGGATTATAACCCAGCTTCCTGTATGGGAAATACAGACCAGACCATTGTTATATCTCAATACTATAAGATACTTGACCGTCAGAATAATATGAAATCATTTCAATAATTCTTTATTATAATAAGAGTAACTGTAAATAATCTAATGTAAGATTCACTCAAAGGTGACTGACTAACTGACATGGTTATCTATCAATGCACAGCCCAAAAAACTGAACAGATTAGGCTGAAATTTGGCATCAGGTAGATGTTATGATCTAGGCATCTGCAAAGAAAGTATTTTGATCAATTCTACCCCCAAGGGGATAAAATAGTTGATGAAAGTTTCTTAAAGCGAGTGAAGCTAGTTGGCCATAAAATAATTAAAGCAGTTCTAGTAGCAACCTAGATTTGGCGTTAAGATGTAAGAAAACATGTATGTTTATTTTTTTAAATATTGAATGTTATTCTCATATCTTACAATTTTTTTTGTCATATAGTACAAGTACAAATTAGTGGTTACCAATGTCCATAGATGTAAACACCATAGATATGTTGCTAGCTAACAAACAAGCCAGAGCCTTGCATTATAACTATCAAACAATAAAATTAGAGGCAGCTACTACCATTGCTGGTAGAGTTTCATAAAAGCAAAGCCAGCATTTATATCTTTTTGCGTATGAAAGACTCAATTGTGTTGAATTAATAAATTAATCAATGCATTACCTTAAATTAACGGCCTGGATCCATACCACGCGTGAACAAGTTGATAAGGCAACCTACATAATATATATTTTTTAATTTTTTTTTTATATAGATACTAGCTTTCTGCACATTGCGCAAACATGCAATTTACATGCATAGATTATTTGTAAAGAGTGGTACAAGATTTTGTATCACATTAATATATAGCTCTATTCATTGTCCAAGATAAAAGCAATGAAGTGTAATCTGTTATGTAACAATTTGTTTAGTATTATTATTAAAAGCATGTGAAATGGCTGTATGACAGTGTTAGTGACTGGAAGTTTGTTAATGATAGTACTAAGTGACTTACAGAACACAAGACATGTGTTTTGACAGTGGACACACTACGCCCTGTTATATTGCTGCAGTTTAAATGGACATTAAATTACTTAGTAGTCTTTTTTATCACTGTATAAAAGGCTAGATCTTGTTTATAGAGTACTAACTGACTCGGCCACGCGTTGCTGTGACTAAGGTTTACATACTCAATTTAGCCGACTAATTAACTAAAATTTCAAATTAAAAAAAAAATTTACTAAAATAATTTGCAATCAATTATTTTCAATTAATTATCTTACACCGCCATCGGTTAAAATCTTACGGAAAAAACAAAATTATAAAATTATTGTGGAATTAAATAATTTGCAATAACTCAATTTTGTCAATTAATAAAATTATCTTACACTGTTATCTGTTAGAATCTTATATTAAACAAATAATTTGCAATAAAATAATTTTGCGACTTTAAATTGAGATGTAACCTGTCCTATCTTTTAAGTTTGATCAAACTGGACACGGTTAAGTAGTTTAGGAGTCCATCGTGGACAAACACCGTGACACATAATTTATATATATTAAGATTTTACTTTACTTTCTTTCCTTGTCTTTTCTATGACACTATTTATTCTTTTTTTTTTTATAATCCATGGCGAAATAAAGGTTTTCTATTTAAATTTTTTGTTAATTTTCACAGGAGGTGATACAGATAGAAATACTATGCAAACAGTTGTACGAGGCACAGGACCCCGTGATACGGGAGCAGGCGGAGAAGGCTGTTGTCGCTTTTCAGGTTATCATTTTTACTGTATATGGACGACCTAAAGACCCCCTCCAAGTACGGCTAACGTAAAACATTTATTTTTAATATGAGCTGTACCTGGCGCGCTTTGCTATGCATATATATTAAAAGAAAAGTCAACATGTCAACCACGTGTCTAATCGATCAGCAAAAAATCAACATTTTCGACTGTAACTCATCAACCGTGTTCGATAGATATAATTTTGATACCAAAACTCGTCAGACAGTTCTGAACAACGTTGCCAAAGACATCAGTACTCATACTGTTTCAGAGTCTATAAAGGACTTACAGACAAACGTTCATTTTTATATATTAAGATTGATCTTAATGCCTTTACCCAATAATGGTCGACTACTAAGCGCAGGTCTCCTCATCACTGAGGAGGTCTAGAGCATACACCACCACGCTGATCCAATGCGGATTGGTGGAGGGGTTAGTGGCCAACCCAAGTGTTGGAAGTTTTTAAAGGAAGGCCTCCAACATGGCTTGACGACTGCTATGTTCATAGCAACCGGGCTTAACGTGCCCTCTGAAATACGGAAATGCTCAAGAAGTGCCACTAGCGGTCACCCATCCAGGTACCGACCGTACAGTTGCTTAACTCTATCGATCGTATAGGATCGACGCGAGCCGACGCGATACAAGTGCTTCGATAAAGCCGTCCCGGCTTCGCACGGGTGCAATGCTGATAGTAAATACACTACAGAAAAACTGTGAACGTATTATACATAGTATAAACCTTCCTCTTCAATCACTCTATCTATTAAAAAAACCGCATCAAAATCCGTTGCGTAGTTGTAAAGATTTAAGCACACATAGGTGATATAGGGACAGAGAAAGCGACTTTGTTTTATACTATATAAAAATTCATGGTCCGTCGTTATCACTAATGTTTTTTTTTCTAGGAGTCCCTAGACACCCTCAGCAAATGCCAGGCGTTACTTGAGCGTGCCGATTCGAGCTATTCCCAGCTACTGGCCGCCACAACTTTGGCTAAGCTGATCAGCAGGTATGTATACTTGAGGTGTGTGTAACATTAATGTCAAAGACTGTAGTCATTGACTACTACTACTAACCTACTACTAACTACTACTAAACTACAGTGTACTGTAACCGACAGTAAATCAGCTGTGCTACTAGAACTCAAATCATTTATTTCACGTACGTATTTGTAAATATACTTATGAAACGTCAAATTTTTTGCATCTACCACCGTTTCGGAAGGGTGCCTTATAAAGAGAAGAAACGGCGAATGAAACTCCTCAGCACATCTATTAAAAAGCAAAATCTTACGTCAAATAACAGTTAAATATTAACGACGTGGATATAGAAGAAAAATACTTCGTATACTTCTAACGCATCTCACAGATGATACGTATCGGCTAGTGAGAAACAACGTATCCGAATAAGTTGGATTCTTATTCGGCTACTAGCCGGTTGTTTCATTTAACGTATAAATACCATTCATTGACGACCCGCGTGGCGTAATGGTCACCACACCGGACCGCCATTCGAAGGGTCCTGGGTTCGATTCGAGGCAGAAATTTGTATGATGAGTCGTAAATTTCTGTTCTCGGTCTGGGTGTGTGTGTGTCTTTCTGTGTTGTCCATGGACCACGACACGGGGTATCCTACTGTGGGGCTATGAGTGTGTGGCATTGTTTATTTATTAATTATTATTATTATCAGTATCTTGCTTGCTTAGATCTAGTCCGATCGATTAACAAAACATCAAGATTTTTGACTAACTCATCAACTACGAGTTCCATCGATATAATTTTGATATCGCGACCTTCATCAGAGAATTCTGAACACATTTGCTAAATACATCGATGCTATCTTCTACCATTTCAGAGTGCATAAAGTAGAAACAAACAAACATTTATTTTTATTTATGTTCACAGGTCACCAACCAGTTTGTCGATACAACAAAGGCTCGACATAAGACACTATGTGCTGAACTATCTCGCCACTAGACACAAGTTAGCCAGTTTTGTCGTACAGGTGAGATACAATGAAAAAATTAACATTCTAACCGCCGGTTTCTGAAAGGCTTATCAAAATATTGTTCAACTAACAGGCATTTAGAAGATTTATCAATTAAATTCGAGTTTCTAAAAAGTTGATTAGAGAAAAATAAATCAAAAAATATAATCGCATGTCATATAAGATTCGGAGTAAAATTTGATAGCTCTGTTTACCTAACCAATTATTGAAATTAAATGACATAATTCGCGTTTAACAATAGACTTGACAGTTTGTTATTTCATTTTTTGTTGATTAGCCTTTCAGAAACTGGCGGTAAGTGACCCATTAGAGGTCACCCAAAATTAGGTCACACGTTAACGGGTTGGAAGGGATCGACAAAATGTGACAAAGTGTGAAAAGGTGGGAGGGGTGCTAAATTACATGTTGGTCACTTTAAAAAATCTATCATAATAAAAAATAATTGAAATTGACATGAAATAAATTTCGGAGTTGCTTTTTTAATTCAGGTATTATTTCCAGCCTTCTTATTAATTATAACTTAATGCTTGTGAAATTGAAAATTATGTGACGCCACAATAGGGAGCGGGTGTCGACAATTATTAGCTCTCATAGTCCGGCTCGCGTCGATCCTATGCGATCGACAGAGTTAAGCAACTGTACGGTCGGTACCTGGATGGGGGACCGCTAGTGGCTAACATTTCTTGAGCGTTTCCGTGCTTCGGAGGGCACGTTAAGCCGACGGTTCCGGTTGCTATGAACATAGCAGTCGTCAAGCCATGTCGGAGGCCTTCGGGTGGTTTGAAAACTTCCGACACTTGGGTTGGCCCCTCACTCCTCCACCAATCCGCACTGGAGCAGCGTGGTGGAGTATGCTCTAGCCCTCAGTGTTGAGGAGAGACCCGTGCTCAGTAGTGGGCCATTAATGGGTTCAAGCCAACCCCAGTGGCGGCACCTAGCGACAAAGTTTGGCAGCAGTATTTCCTATTACTAATTTTGCTACAGCCACGCTAATATAGTTCTTATTTCGCAGGCACTAGTGTCGCTATACGGACGCATCACAAAGCTCGGATGGTTTGATACAGTGAAAGAAGATTTAGTTTTCCACAATGTCATGAATGATATCACTAGTTTTTTACAAGTGAGTAGATGTATATATTTATATTTTTGTACGGGTTACTTTGTTTTGCCTAAAAGTCAATGAATGATTGACCTAAATTGACATAACATCTTTATTTGTTAATCGATTTAAATTAAAAAATTCGTTCCATTAAATGTTAAGTGAAGCCCGTCACAATATAATCCTGAAAACTGCATTAAAATAAAATAAGCCGTTTCTGAGATTAGCGTGCACAACAAACATACAGAAAAGCAGACAAAATGAAAAAACATTGTTTTTGGTTCTCTTGCGTATATAAAGGCCCCGTTTATGAACTTTTAAGTATATTTGCCATGTCCAACATGCAATGCAACATGCAAACATGAATGACATAATATTGATAAATAATAAATTCGACGACCCGCGTGGCGTAATGGTTACCATGCCAGACCGCCGTTCGATGGGTCCTGGGTTCGATTCCCAGCGAGGC
>DWJN01002867.1:0-14516 GCA_018248895.1 Carystus phorcus
ACACCAAATCATGAAAGTATTCCATTCTTAAATCGATACTTTCATAGATACTGATCGGATTATTTTAACATGAAACAGATTTGCATTTTTTTAACATGAAGTGTTTTAGTGCAAACTTTGTTAAGGTATTAACGATATAAAATAATTAGATACTGCGTTTTGAATTTCAGAACGCCGAATTTGTAGTAGGCTAATTTTTAATAGACTAACATTAAATTCGAGAAGTTGCAAATGTCAAAGGATAAAATGACTGTTCTGTTCTAACATGTAAAAGTTGTATTGAATGGATTTTAAAGGTTAAATATCAAATATAAAATCAAATATCAAATATAACACAATGGTAACAATGGGTTCTAGATTCGATTATAGAATGATGTGTTTACACTTCTCTTCTCGGTCTGAGTGTGTGTGTGTGTGGCATGATAACTAATCCTAGTGTGGAATACGTGTATATAGTCTTACCAGTTTATATTGGTTTTTGTAATACAAGTTTGTGCAATCGGTCCTTTGAAATCGTAATTTTATGCGCATAGGAGAATACTTGAAACTATCATTCTTTTAAGTTTTTTTGCAAATTTGTGTCTGAATTGAATAGCTCTCGCCGTTTTTAATTGCAAGCATTTTGAGACGTTATAACCAGATTGATTATTAAATAGGCAAAACCCAATATTTTTTTATTCTTCTACATAATGTGCATGGAGTTTATACAGTGATTATGACTTCAAATACGTTCTTAGTATTAGAACGATTTACACTGCAGTGGGAAAAAAATTGTAGATTGTGATAATAAACCGGCAGAAAATACAATACTTAATAGTAATTGTTTTTTTTTAAAGTATCATTATTATTATATTTTTTTATATTACCTCAAAAGTCAAGAAAAAAAGTTGATTGACGAATTTGATGATTCATCACTAAGCCCGAGTAATACTGAGGTTTAAGTAGTCGAGACAAAGTCCTCTGAATTCAAGAAGATTGTTTGTTAGCATCGAGATTACAGTAGTACAAAATAAAGAAAGAGACAAGTTCTATGATCAACATTCGATGGTTAGCAAACTAAATAATTAAGGACGGTTGGCTTTCAAAGGTGAACAGACTTTCTTATATTAATATTTGAGGATTACTATTACTGCTCTCAATATATTGAACCTTATGTACCTACATACGGTTGTACTAGACGTAACACACTTCCAACTAGTGCTTGCGGGTTGTTTTTGTTGAAGCGCACGAAAATATTTTCGCGTGAAATATGAGCAGAATCTACGTGTTTGTCTCGGTCGCTTTATCATCCTTCTAGTTGAGATACATGCAAACTGTTGGAACTTTTACAATAGTTTGACTTCGTTCTGGTTTCATTTGTTATTACAGCGACTTCTTGTAATGGAATGATTTTTGCATCGAATACGTGACTCATTTTGTCATAACCAATGCTTGTCAATTGTGATTGATCGAGTTGAACAATTTCGGGTGTGGTTGATAGTTTGATGGCTAATAATAAAATATAATTGAGTAGTTTAGTACTTTGGATACAACAGATTATTTAAAAAGGCCTTAAACCATGCACACGGTATTATGAAAGAAAATATGCTATAGCTAAATTGATAAACCATGATACGCAGCTAATTCCTCACAATGTTTTCATTAATATAATTATCAGCAACAAAAATGATTAGAAATTGACGTTAAACATTTATTTCTTGCGACTTGCTATGTACTATGGATGCTGGTGGTATAATTGTTTTTTAATAATTCTTTTGTTCGTGTGTATCACTGAACTCCTAAACGGTTTGGACAGATTTTGACCATATTTTGTTGTGAGTGTTTAAGTGCATTTGAAAAATTCATAATTATATCACCCCAATAATTAGTTTACAAAAGTAAAGAACTAAGAAAAAGCTAGAGATTACCTTGACCAAGAGTACAATATGTGTAAATGAGAAAGCTTAATATATTCATCGACATTCCTGTAGACGTAGAGATTAAAGAGATATCGGTTAAAATATTTATCGAAGCTTATTAAGTATTCATTGTTATTTAAATTATTATTAGATTAATGATCGTTTTATTAGGTAAGCGAAACCACATGCCACACGAAATATCTCGTATGATTAACTTATAACTAGGGTGACTTGTGTGACATTCGGACATAGGATTATTTTACATAAAAATAAAAAAATAAAGTTACCCTTTTAGGTGATAATTTTAAATAAAGCACAGCACGGTGATGAAAGTAATTGAAGTAACTTCATTAATGTTAAATTTACTCCAGTAAATATTTAAATTGCTATTGTTATATTACTTGCAACCTAGATTACCAATATTAGTATCAATGTTAAATGTCATTATATTATTAATCTTAGTATCAATGTTAAAATCATGAAAAATCAAAAACAAATTACTTAAATTCCACTATTCCATGGACAATGGACAGATTCACCAATTAATTAGATATTCTTTAAGGACCTACTGAATATAGGCTTACGTTCATACTTTTTTATACAAACTATGTTTATATTAAGATAGAAAGAAGAAGAGAAAGAAAATATAAATAGAAGAATAAAAGTATAGAAGAATTAGTTTAGAATATCCTTTTAAAGTTGTCGTATTGGACACTGTTCAGTCTGCTTACAGATACCGAGCCGTCGTTAATGTCCAACTAAGCAAAGGTGTTTATACATTAAAGGTACCGGCTGACTATCGAGCAATCAGTCTCAACCAGTCCAACTTGATTGATATTTGGTTGCGGCGTTAAATTTTGATGTCACCAATCAATCAATTTTAATTCTGTACCATGACGTGTCTGGTTCAGTGCTGGTACATAAATTGTGAATGCGTGCGACCGAGTTGGAAATTCAGGCTGTTTTAATTATAGCTCTGGAAATAGGCGCCATGAAGAAATATTTTTGAGTCCATTGTTGTTTTTTTTCATACAGAAATAATGCTGTTACACACTAATAGTAGCATACTAGTATTCCCCGTATTGTGGGTGCCATGAGTTTGTTTGCATTAGTGTTTATTAAATACTGGTTTCAATGTTTTCTAATGCATGTCATATTTAAATACGTCGGTGAAATTCTGGAAAGAGCGTTGCATGCATCACTCATGCCAGGAGAAGCGAGAAGAACGAATGAAAATACTGGCTCCAAAACTAACTCAAAAAACTGGCTATCACACGATAATTGTATAATGTAATGTTTTTGTTAAGTAATTTAGTTAAGAAAGAAATTGATAACTATATAAATATCCAATAGCAGGCACGAGAGAGTCCAAGAGATGTTACCATCAGCTTTGTACTAACACGAGGGTTGCATAAGAGGTAATTAAGGTAATCACAATGAAAGTCGACGCTAAAGATATTGTTGTTTATTACGAACTAGCTCGTAATGATTATGACCCTTACAATGTATTGAGGACCCATCTTTATATTATTGTATTCTTGCGTATAGTAGCTATATGGCCGAAAAGGCCGTCTTAAAGACAAAGTGATGTAAGTCTAGTCACTTCGACCCACGGACAGCAGTAATATCAAAGAATATCATTGAATTATTCGTACTTCCTCTTAAAGCCTCAGCCAAAACACGTCTTCCTTTTTTGGGAACTAATCAAACAACGGATAATAGGTAACCTTCACAAAAAGTTAATAATACCCGTGATAATATTAATAACTAAATAATAGTTTTGATAATTCAATCGTTACCAAAGTCTTTCACTGACGAGTAGAATCGATTTTGTCCCTTCTATTGACACTACGGCCTATGTGGATGTCAGCAATTTTAGGTCGACCCCACTGGCCAAAAACATGCCTTTTCTATATTAATTATAAATTAATGCTTGACTACAGTCTTATTTGACACTCAGTGTGTACATATATAGACAAATTTAGAGGCGTCGTAAATAAAGACTAACAATGTTATAATTTAAATTTAAGTTAATTGGCAACCCTGTAGCTTTCTTAACAAAACATAACTTTTGAGTTTGAACTCTTATACGCGTGTTTATGTGAATTTTAAAATAACTACAAAAATCGGGTGTAAGTGTAATGAACTGAAATATACTCATTACGACCTTTACATAAATGCAGTGTCCGAATCAAAATACCTCACGAGTTCCGTAGTAGTAAAGCAAGTACGTTTCTTTAATTTTTAATAAACTGTTAGAAATAGATTGAAAGTTTTCATATCAGTGTAAATTGCTAAATTGCAACTTTGTCATTTGGAATGAAAACAATAACATTACGTAAAGTTTCCGTGATCTTAAATTAGTTATTGTATTTAAGTTAAAGTATCAACTTAGAGATTTAAATTAATGAAATACTTACATATATAATTTCGAGCACAATATATACATATAATAAAATTGTAACCTTCTTTCATTTTTCTGTCTATTTCCTGTCCCGTAACACTTCAGTATTGCGTTTGGAGTTGCTGATATCCATATTGCTCGTTATTTCGTTTATTGGTCTAATTATACATATAAAAATCAATGTTTATACATTAAAGATATTTGAGAAAACACTTTAAATTGAGTATTTAATAACCTATAAAATAATAAAGTTTGTATGTTGTTACAATAATAAGGTTCAATCATTTACTCTGCCCCACGGATCTCCACCTATTACTCACCACACTCATTGTGTCTAATATTGAAAAACGCTTATCCACACTCTAATCCACGTGTATCGAATAAAGTACAATTCTTAAGTCCCATAAAGATATTTTGCATGGCGATGAATTTTATTTATGAACTTTTTTATTGCCATCGATAAGAAAGCTTGATTTAATACCGATTTAAATTAATTGTTTTTACATAACACTAAAATATTCTCCGGAGGTGTTTCCTTTATAAGTTGACATTGACATACGTGAGAGTGGGGTACTGAGGAATTCTGTTATCTGTCGTAGATTTCGTTATCAGTATCGTGGGCGATATCGATCAGATAATCATTTGAACTTTTTAATTGATTTTTTTTATAGCGACGTAGGAGATAAAAGAGGAAAGTATAAGTTGTCATTTCTACCGTTAGAGAAGATAGGATGTGTCATTTCGTATCATGAGAGATTCAGTCATATAGTGACGCTTCTATAGTTGATTCTACGTATCGCTTGAGGTCCTCGACTGAAACAAAATATGTGGATAAATGTTTGTTTTCTGTTTTTGGACGTTAGTAGTATTAGTGTATGAATATGCACTATAATATTCCGCGGCTGGGTTATGTATGATTTTAGGGTTTATGAGTTAAGAGAAAAAAGCCTGACCTTATTCTGACTTGAACAGTTCTTATTTAATTGCTTATATGCCTAATTGCAGACACTATTCCTGGCAATTTCCCATTATTATATTCCCCATTTCTTCAGTTTTGCCCGTACTTTCTGTAGACAGTATATGCTCACGAATATTTGTGATGTATATTTTTAAGAAATGAGATCTGAGATATCTCAATATTTTGAGTAAGTTATGGTCGTTGGTAATGTAATTAGCGGCAAAGCAATAGACTTGGTTATCAATCTTTTTGTCGTATTGGGCGATTTAGAATACTAACTAAATTCAAATGCCGGCAAACATGGTGTTGTAGGTGGCAAAATAAACCGGCTCGTCTATTTAGTGGTAGGGTTTCGCTTGAGGACTATATTATATTTTTGTTATTATTAGTGGCATGAAAGCTACGTTTAAAATCTTTTTGCTTGAAGCTGACAAGTCGCCACATTTTCTCAGGGGGTTAAGAGGGAGTACAATGTTTCTTTCCTTTGTTATTTTCAACGTCAATATACCGGTGTAGGAAGACTGGTGACGGCTAGTATGATCACTAACCATAAAATCCCCTCACCCTCTGCTAGTTCATGGGCTACACATAATAAAAAGTCTCGAGAAGTAGTTTTGAAATGTTCACGTAACTTGAAGTAAAAATTTACATTGTCAAGTTATATTCAATCAGGCCGAATAACGGAGTAGGTAACTAAACGACAGTTCAAAAGAGCTATGTTGTTGTGGTCTCAATCAAATAACTTATGATCATATCATCATAATGATATGATAATCGGAAGAAAATATGGGCTTAAACTGCTGAGAAAGGTTTCACTCTCAAATAAACAGTACATAAATCTAACAAAATAACTGTACGCGGTCAAGGAAGTTACTGATCTAGTTTGACTGCTCATTATTTTTAGGGTTCCACATATTATATCATAATATCTATGTATAAGTTTGTTTCGTGTAGTAGGTAATTTTCTATGAGATACTTAAGTTACTGAATAGGTTTTAGCAAATTATTTGTCTTTATTACTTTATTCTATATTGGCATTTACAATATTATTGTAGTCAAGAATTATTGTAATAAAATAATTAAATAATAATAAATAAATAATTTTATTACTTGTTACGATGAGGATGAATTGGCGTGAAAGAAAAGTTTCAGTGAACATGTAATAGATAGTGATACTTATTAACGAGAAAGGTAAACATTTTATTTAATATCTGTTACAAAAATTATTTATCTTCGATACATGTAATGAAACTATAACTGATCGCTGTCTGTACATGACAAATATATTTAAAACTCAGATATGGGAGGGCCATTATATATGCACGAGAATCCAAAACAATTTTTTTTTATTTTGTCTGTATGTTTGTGTCTATCTAGCTAATCTGATTTGAATGCAGTTTTCAGGATTATGTGGTGACGGGCTTCACTTAAAATTTAGTCTTCTTTTAATTTAAATAGGTTAACAAACACAGAAGTTGTGTCAATTTAAGTCAATCGTTCATTCACTGTTAGGCAAACGGAAGTTGTCACCTAGTGAAGAAATAAAATTTAACATCCACTATTATTTTTATTCTGCCAAATATGTCATAAGTATTTTGACTTTAACGATAATTAGTATACGTGTCATTAAATTTGTACCTACATAGATAATTCTCAATTCGCCAGTTCAACTCACACTTGTCCGGTTGTTAAATTTGTTTTTATACGATTTAATGGTTGTATTTCAATTCGCTCACGAAGTCTTATAATGTTAGGTAGAGATATACCGGTTTTTACGAGGTTACTATTTGGTTCAGTTTCCGTAGTTCACTGCAGAGACCTTGGTTTATAAGTCTGTTGTATCGCTGCACATTAACCAATAGTATAATAGCACATCAGTTATAGTGTAGCTTCCAATTTATCCTTATCATTATTATATTTATCACTAACTGACCCCAGCAAACGTTGTTTTGCCATATAAATTATTACTTTACAACTATTTTCATAAACATAACAATGGTTATAGTTGGTTAACCTTAAAAGCTAGACATATACTGTCGCGGACTTTTATTTAGAACTTTTAGAGGGGAACAATATTGTAATACATGATTTTTGAGTAACTTTTACCGTTTCCTTAGCGCACGCAAGGAAAGCTCTAAATTTTGCCGCTTTCGTAATTTTTTTATTCCTGTTCCCTTCCTATTTATCTTAGCGTAATGTAATATAGCATATAGCCTTCCTCTATAAATGAACTATCTTACACTAAAAGAATTTTTCAAATCGGTCTAGTAGTTCCTGAGATTAGTCCGTTCAAACAATCCTACAAACAAACTCTTCAGCTTTTTATTATTAGTAATAGACTTTTACTTTTATTTTCTAATAATATTTCTCGAGTCTACTTGCACGATATTGATATTGAAGTAGTGCTTATAAAAACAAACGTAGAATTTTTACCTATTAATAAAATATTTGATAAACTTATCATATTTTTGCTACGCTAAACCAGATTACGTAGTAACGTGAGCGGCACGCAGTCTGCCACATGATATACAATTCAATGTTTACGATCATGTTCTGTATGATACACACAATGAACCATATTTTTTGCACACACATAAGTCATGATTGTCATGAGCGACAGAAGAGACTACCATTATAATGCAAACATTTCAGTAATTAGTACTTTTCCCTATAAAGCTGGAACATAAGGATATGGGTAACGCTATTGTTTATTAATTTATTAACGCTTTGACTTCCACGGTTCCATCGCGTAGTAGTAGTAATATTTATCATAATATGGTTCCATCGCGTAGTGATAGAAGTAATATTATTGGATTTGATGTTTATGATAGGTTCTTTACGGACAGTATCATGATCGAGGAACAACTTGTATATTGATTTAGTATCAAAACTAACAAAAAGAGGAGACGAATCATTTGGTGAGTCGTCACTCAAGTCGATTACGAGCGTAATTGGTAGATTGAAATGCAAACCAAGAAGGAAGAACTCGCTTAAAACTATGCAAAGAATCTCTGAATGTTATGTACATATAATGAATCCAATAAAAACATAGAAATAAAAAAAGTCTCACAAACGAATGTGCTTCCACACTTAACGTGCCCTCTAAAGCACGGAAACGCTCAAGAAATTTTTGCCACTAGCGGTCACCCATCCAGGTACCGATCGCGCCCGCAGTTGCTTAACTCTGTCGATCGCATAGAATCGACGCGAGCCGCCGGGCTATGAGCGCTTCACATTATCAAGTATAATCGAACAATATAGAAGGTCGCAGGTAGGTGCCTCGGTCAACGCTGTTATTAATTCAGAAGCTAATTTTATAATTGCGTTGTATTAGCGTAGGCGACGCGTCGATTCTTTAGATCAACACCACAAAAAGTAGGATGGTTTGTGCAAACTTTGAACACTTAAACATTGAAATGTGTTTGTTTAATTTATGGCAATGATCGCACGTCTACACGAATCAATGAATCAATGTTTATTTGTTGCCATTGAACAGCATATCATTCTGAGGTTTTAAGAGATTGAACGTTGTTCATAAATATATGAAAAATGTAAATATTTGTAAATTTATTTATAAATAAATATATACCAATCGTATATAACAATCGTTAAACCACTTCTGAGGCCTTCGGGTGGCTTTAAAACTTCCGACACTTGCGTTGGCCACTAACCCCTCTATCAATCCGTACTTGAGCAGCGTGGTGCAGTCATTGATGTCATTATAACTACAAGACATATTTTCATAAACGTTTTAGTGTAAATAACCGAGAAACGCATAACCTCGTCATCGTCTCTTGATAGTAACTGATGCGTTGCTGGCCAGAACGTTTAATATTTCTAGGTCTATGAAAGTAATAACGAAATTGTGGAAACATTTCACGATCGATTTACGGAGAATAGTAGTAGCTAGCCAAGTTAAAAACCTTAGTAAAATCATTTGTATATTGGGATTTAACATTCAAGTACAGAAATCAACGATTCCCAAAGGGAAGGACCTAAATTAGGATCGGTCCTAATTAATACGATTTTTACATTATTCATCATTTTATTGAATTCCTTATAACTATATAACTACTTTACTATACTTGGCTTCGAATGTGGTTCTACATTAATACGCTTTGACACATTTTACTATTGAAACCCATATTCGTTTTATATTGATGCGCTCACCAAAATGGAATTAGCGGTTAGGAAAATGAACGGTGTCCCGCCAACTCATCGCATAATATGTGAATTATTGTCCATTTGACACCTATTGTGACAGTAATCGGAACTAATACAATTTATTGCCATTGTAAAAAGGACACGTGGCTACGATATCCCTTCGCGAACCCAGCAGATGGTAAGCTGTTTGGTCGAATTATTTGGTATTATGATTTTGAATTTTTGTTATAGAATTGTTTGACCACAATAGACTTCTCTGTCGATATTTTGGTATTTAGTTATAACTGAATGGTCTCTCGGATTAAATGTTGAGCTTTATCCTGTCATTTGTAGAATTTATTGAATAGCTTGTTCCAGTGGATACACAGTCCAGTTGCAATTTCTGGATAATTAACCGACAATTTGTCCACACCGTGACGAATTGAGTTCTCTGGTTTGCTCGGAAATGGAGCAATTTCGCTGGGAATTTATTCGTTTCCTATTTATTTGGGGTGCTACGGTCGGATTGTGCATGCATGCATGGACTGCGCTTGGGGTTTGTGTAATTGGGGTGTGATGAATAAAGGCGTCGCTGTAGGTAAATCTGTTTGGTATAGATTAATTATTTATTTCAGTTTTCAGACGTATATTTCTTCTATTTTATTTAATATATTGTATAATGTAATTTTCTTTCGGCCTATTGTAGCTTAAATAGATTAAGTTTGTGTTATTTTTTATAAAGCCGATGAAGTTAGGTACTCGACGTGTTCGACGTTAGGTATCAGATCAATAAGTATGTTTAATAGCAATATATTATTTTGTGTAATATTATCAATTATTATTAGTAAGTTCCTAAGATGAAATAGGTAATTTGACTTTGACTTTGAAATTACAGGTAAAATAAAACTTATGGATGTACCTATTCCAAATGTACAGGAGGCACTGTGATATATATTTATGTAACCGGTTTCTGTATAATTTCGATGAAAATTGCAATTTGGGGATATTGGGGTCCAGAAATTGATGTATATGTATTTATTTTTAAAATCTTTAAGCTTCGTGTTACGATGAGCAGATTCATGTCAAAGCATAAACATGTTATTTGTCATACTAGAATAACAGCAATTTATAATCTCAGCTCAGTAAAAAATGTTTGAATCGTAAATGATGGTGAATATACACTGCACAAGACTCGATTCTTTAAATTAATGATCATTACGCAAAACGTACCTACATAGCTAAAACAGAGAGGAAAATTCGGAAGGAAGACACTAGCTTATACACAATAAATACTCTTTTAAATGTTAAATATTTTTGTAAATTTTAATAACTTAATCCTGATGTTATCAAAAATATTGATAGAGACTTAGATAGGTGAAAGGATAAACTTAATCTCTATGTAAGTTACATGAGTCCTGTTTTAACAACTAAGTTACTAGTCAAAAGAATGAAGTAACTACTAGTTATATTTTTTTACTGCAATGTTCAGTGTAACAATCCCATCATAGTTGCATAACGCCAGTAATAAAAAAGGTGTTAATTTGAGAGTTAGAACAATATCAGAGTATTTTAATGTTAAATTTTATACGTCTCCAGATTGGCGGCGAACACTGTGGCCCATTTTATTGCCCGTCTTTGCCATAATGCATGAATTCTTTGCTAGATCATGTTTTTATTATCCAACTATAGGGAAGCCACAAGTGGAGTAATAGCGCCGTTGGTTTTATGTTACTTTTTAATTTTTTTGTCGTAACATTCGTATAAGTTGTAACTTTTAACGGTTTTAACAACGTGGACATTGGCTATTTCAAATAACTTCGCTGAGTTTAGGTGGTAATCTAACGCTTACTATAAATTCCGTGTTAGAATTTAACTTAGATTTCAGTGTTTTCGTACTTAATTTATATTCTTATTTTCTATCCAATAGAACTAAACCAAAATTTTATGTTAAATGTGATTTTTTGATCTAAGTTTCTTGGACACGTTTTCCTTAAATCATTTACATACATTCTAATGCAGGCGTTTACCAAGACGAAGCAAACTAATTCTGTAAAGTCGTCATGGGTGTCTCTAACATGGAAATATAATTTATAAATCCATCTCGCGTACACGTATAATGTTGCTATTTAACACATTTTATTTCAGGTGATTTCCCAGTTTCTTGATTACATACATTGAGATTCATTAACAACGCAAATTGTTTATCTACGCTAAACAAGTACAACGCTGATTGATTTCGTTCATATCTCCAAGTGTTTATTTCGATAACAGTTGTTGAAAGCCATACCATTATTCAACGATGTCAGGAAGTTATACGTAGATCTATAGTTTTTGTTTCATATTTCTTCACCCCTTACCATCAGGTGCGCTGACGTCAAGCTTTAACGTATCCAAGATAAAGTCGGTTTACTGACGATAGTTGAACGTGACAACGTGTTAAGAACTGATGGAGTTGTTGCATTTTTCAAAAGAAAATTTTAATTTTATTTGTTTGATAGATATTTTGTATGGATATAGAGAAGGAGGTAAATGGAAATCACAATGGAATTAATCAAGTAACATTTATTTGTACGCATAAATACAATGATGTAATTTTTTTTACAATGTACATGCCTTCAAGCCTAGCTAACGCCGCAAGAGTCATCTTTGGTGCGTGCAGCCGGCCACATCGAATTATAAGACGTTGTCACGTCAAAAAACTGACGACGATCACGTTGAGTACGATGACGATTATGATAATAGTAGTCAATCTAGTGAGCGGCGAGTCACCACCTGCCTCATTTTCAGGTATAACATACGCTAAACGGCAGGTGTCAATAGTTTTTCATAGCCCAGTTATCCAGTCCTCGAAATTACACCCCAATAGCCCAGTATTTTGTAAATATATTCATTTGAAATAGTTCCTGTGCACACGGTGGGGACCACTTACGTATGTATCAAATTGTCGAGAGTGGTATCCGCCATGTGTACCACATAACATTACATTAAAGTATCTCAAAGGGGCCTCCACGTGTTGGACCTTTGTCACCACGCAAGCCTTTCAAATGACCAGGTCCACTAACATCTCGGACCCGAGATTAATTTACAGAGATGAGAATGATGTTGATGATGAAAATTACGTTGAATTTTAATATGACGGTGTCGATGATGAAGAGAAGGTTGATGGTATAGTTGAATTATTGTTTCGCGCTGAAACTGATGAGTTTAACGGTAACGACAATGATAATAACAATTGCAATTAAATTTATATCATTTAGCGTCTTACTGTTTAAATTGTATCTTGTGCATTTATTTTAGTGGTTGTTATTTGCGTTTTGAGTAATTTAGATGAAAGAAAACAATGTGCTAAAAAGAAAGAAAACATATTTGCGAGTGATCTTTCTACAATTAATAGATTAATTTATATAATTCTGTATGAGTTCCATGTAATTTAGAAATACATAACATTGAAACATTTATTGTTTAAGTAGCTATATATAGAACTTTAGATATAGTAGCAGATGTGGACAGCAAGAATGTTATGTTACAAAACTAACAAATGAAATGTATCTCGTACGTAATATATTCAAGTAAAAGTGAAAAAGTATTGTGGGATGCCCTAGAATCATTATCGGTTCATCTATAGAAGTTACGTGTGTCGGCGACAAAAGATTCAATGAACTTTAAATTCTATATTCGTGAACATAAAGGTGAAATAGATATATAGAATCTAATGATCGCATTGGTCGATAAGAAAGTAGGCACTATAAAATGTACGTGATGAGACAAAAAACGCAATTAAATTATTATGGAACTTCGATCGTGTACGGCGTATAAACCGTTACTTGCATTTAATCAGTGAACATGTCGAAAGTGCACGCATGCATATAAAAATAACATAAAAAGGATATAAATTTAATTAATCTAAATCGCAACCCATAAATATGCTTAGCTTTCTTCTTACAATGTGAGAAGCGAATACCAAAATTCACTACACTAGGCATTTTAGTGAAAAGTTTGGATTGTCAGATTTCACCTTTAAGGCCTTAGGCCACCCTAGAATTTTCGAAAAATCGTTTTTTTTTCTCAATGCCAAATGGTCCCTTAGGACCTCAAAAATGATGTCCCAAAAGATTATGACCGGGTAAAACCTTTAGGTACTCGGTTTTCGAATTTTAGTACAGGGCCGTCCGGTCCGCAGCGAGCTCCATAAACTAGTTTTTGCAATTGAAGTCTATGAAGCTCAAACCAATCCATGAAAAACTGACCAGTGAAGATCTTTTAACTCGGTGCATCGGTGTTTACACACAAAACAATAATAAAAGCTTCAATTCCAATCTGTGGGCATTGGCCCCGAAATCCATTTCAAGTGATAAAACAATCTTGGATGTAGCCACGGATATTGCAGTTTGTGTGTTCAATGAAGGGTTTATTTCAATTTTGCACATAATCAAGGCAATAAACTAGGAAATCGGCCCGAACAGCTATGAAATGTGCTTAAAGATCGACAAACAGCGCATAAAGCTTGCAGAAATATCGCTGTCCGACCGGGTAAAAGTGGCAAGCATCGCTTCAAGATCAAGCAGAAAAGAAATGCAAGAGCAGGAAGATAATCTGGAAGACCCATTGTATGGTGCAGGCATTGCAGATCAAAGGTATTGTAAAATTATTCATGATTTTCTACTACTCAAAACTTTAAACGCGTTTATCTCAATACCGTATTTTTCAAGTTGGCCGGACTCGTAACTCAAGCAATTTTCAACCAATTAACTTGAAATTTTGAAAATATCTTGAAATATACATTGTCTATGGAAGTACGTAGGATTTTTTTTATATTGCGTAGTTAATTTGTTATTAACAATTATGTGACAATTTTTTAGGCAAGTTTTTCATTTTTCACTTTGAAAGGGCGCCATTTGGCCAAAAATCAATATATCGCAAAAATCCTACGTACTTCTACAGCAGTTACTATATATAATCGAAAAATTTTATTTGCTCATTATTATTTTAAACATTACAGGAGTTGTTAGTCCGGCCGTGGACCCCGAAAAGAAAAGGACGTCGTCGCAAAAACGCTGCACAGCTGTCATTTTGTAATAAATCGCTTTAAAAAAATTATTGTAAGCAGTATCTG
>DWJN01002868.1:0-14515 GCA_018248895.1 Carystus phorcus
TGCGATGGACCCATTTGTTGATGCCCTAACATTGCAACCGAAACCTAGCACTTTATAAACCTTTGTATAAATGTTATGTTTCTACGTAATATCGTAACCAAAAATAGTAAGTTGGGTGGAGATCAATTTGAGATTTAAAAAATGTTTTTTCCACTATATCCATTACAAAACCTATGTACATTTAACTATTTTTTAAAGGTATTGAATTGACAAAATTGGTACGATACACAGTTTTATTATTTCATTGTTCACGGACTAAATATACCCTGTCCATCAAGGAATCTTCCTATCTTATAAGATTACGTTGTAGAAACGAACGTGTTACGCCAGTTAAGTTCAACTGATATTCATTTAACAGTGTTTGCATTCATATTGGGTTTTGGAATATTATACTCTTGTGTACTTACATACATATGTATGTAAATTGAGGAAAACCTTGCCATAGAATACAGAGAGCACTTCATAGCCATAGTCACACATGTTGCCTGTTTACAGTTGATCTGATAAAATCTATAATAAAAATTATTCAAGTAAAGTACTTGCTAATTTCAATAGTTTTTAAGGCCTATTTGCATATAAAGATAGCAAATCTATATAAGTTTAGTTCGTAATTATAGCATTTATTACGAATTTATAAGAGATTTGTGAATTGAACATTGACATTGAATTTTATCGCATCAGGAATATTAATTGAACAGTGGTCTAAATGGATGTGGAAACGTATTTATGCCCGAAACACTGTATCGTTTATCGATACACATTCGCAATATTCAATTTTAATACTCTACCGATGTCGTTAGAACTACCATAGAAGCTTAGACCACAGTGTAAGAATTAACAGTGGTAAATCGCAAATTTTGGAGAAAATCCAACAGTTTCCCAACATTATGGTATTTTTATAGCAGTATATACTCGTATCGTCATGTTATAAAGTAATATTATACAAAATGTTGTAATGCGGTTGTGTCGACAAACTGTGCAAAGAGCTTATGTTACACTTACGCTCTTTTCAAAAATCTAGCAGTTTTTATGTTATAAGTAAATGAACATTCTTGATGATTCTGTTGGCCAACTGTTTGTTCAGTAGACTGTGTTCATATGATGCCTGCCATATTAAACAACGTGTGAGCTACATCGAAGCGGATGGAATGAACATAAATATTGGAAACTTTCATCGTAATGAAAACACTGCATCGTGCATCACGCTGTTATCTGATGTTAACAGGAGAGCGTTTCGTTTCAATAGGGATTAAACGAGCAAGTAATAGTACGTTTAAATGAGAAGTACTTTTTCGTTTCGTTGACGCATTTTTCAAGTATAGAATCTGCTTTAAATGTACCATATAATATTCTTCAGTTATATGAAACTTGTATTAATATTACGGCAACCTCAAGTAATTAGGTCAATATTATCTAGGAGTATTGAGATTGTTCTCACTTCATCCATCCATCAAAGATGGCATGGGAATGCGGCGCAAAAGTAGCGGTGACACAAGAATCGTCCAAGAAATTACCACGGTCACTTTGACTAACAAGAAGAGGCCAGCCAACAAATAGACCAATATCTAAAATAACTAAATTATATGATTATTTCGCTCTACCAAATTAATTTTCCTCTGCTGCAGCTTTCTATACAGTATTTACTAAAAGTATATCGGTGCTCCTTAAGTATCTGGTCTTAATATCACGTAGTAAAATATTTAATTACTAAAATTTCTTTGTTATTAATGTAAGTATTAATTGATTTGAAAAGGTGTGTAGGCAAAGTGCTCCTTCCAAGGACAACAGACGAGGCAATAACGCTCGGTCCCTCTTTGTTGCGGTCACTTAGCTTTGGAACATTGGTGAGGATAAGTTCAATATTATTTCGCTAAAAACAGTTTATTCACGGTAGATAGGCGTTACTTGATACCTTTAACTACAACAATATTGCCTAGTAACAGACTATAGAACTTGTACGTGAATACGTCGCGCTTTGAGGAGACAAAATGTTATTTATTACAAGTATAATAATATAAAGTTTAAAAACTTTCTGTGTTTTTAGTACTAGTACCATTATAAAATGCCAATAATACGTAATATTAACCTAAACTAAAATAGTTATTCTTCAGTAGACAAGATATGAGAACATTTTAAGTCGACGAATATTGGAATTACTTTTCATTGAGGTTTTCCTCTACGTTTCCATTGGAGTGGTAGAGGATTTATTACATGTGTGATTACAAACTTCCCAATCGACATTAAGTTATAAGAAAATCTGTAAGACTTCTTCCACTTAAGAAGATTAACGTATCTTCTTCATACTCCTTACCTACTGAATGATGAACTAGGTAATAGGGTCTTAATTAGGACCTTTCTGTTAGAATACCTTGATTTTGTCTTATATTAATCTTGAAGGTACTTATGAATGATGAGACTATTCTTTACCTGCTCGCTACTACACACCTTGTAAAAATTAAACGTAAATTTTTTTCACGTTCGTTTGAAGTAGTAAGGAGCTAGTGACATCTATTGAGTCCAAACTATGTAGTTATTCTGCTCGTAGTGGATTCTTTTGAAGATCGAACTGACTGACTAAGGTCAATGGGCGACGTGAACACTTACCATTACGGCTCGTCTATAGATCTGAACAGTAAGTGTTTATATTACCAATGATCTACTGTCACTTCAAATAAAATTCAGGAAGCACGTGCGGAATATAAATTGGAAAAGAATAGGGAGGCTCATTCTTATTAGCGTTACGTTGGAACTACAGATGACGCCATTGATATACTCTTGTTATTCCGCGGGAGATCGAGACTGGGATTTGTAATAATGTTCAGAATATAAATAATGTCCAGTGAATATGTGTGGTTTTATATATCGTTATCGGGACTTTTTGAGTAGTAATCGTTCTTGATTTATATTACTATTTTGACTGACTGACTACAATCCCACCCGATGGTAAGCAGAGATGCAACCTTACGGTGGTAAAGCGCATTAACTTAGTAGATGCCTATTTACTTTTGACTTAAAAACACTCTCATTATCATCGAACGGGAACACCGGCGCGGGCATTTTATTCCAGTCCTTTGCAGTACGCCTAATGTTTTTACAAGTAGACTTTGACTGAACATAATTCTCAGCATAGATGTTAATTAATAGTTAGTTTTTATAATTGTTATTTGTGTTGTCTCATTGACTTATCCTTGACCGTATAAAGTCGGTAAAATGTTACTTAAATAATTTCATTAGACTTTGACTTTAGTTAAGTGGATATTTCGTAATATGACTTTAGGTTTGACTTGATAACATGAGCGAGGAAGCGTTTATTTATTTATTAGCTGGTGCCCGCGGCTTCGATTGCGGAAATATTTAACTTTCACAAGGAAACATTCTACATATTTCAACCGACAACAACTAGTTTTTATTCTCCAAATAACCTTTTTTATACTCATATAGAGTAAAATTAAAAAAACCCGCTAAATTTATAATGAACTGTTCTTTTAGAAGTATTTTAGTTCTCAAACACATTCTTGTAACAATATTATCTTTGACATTTTTACATACTTTGCTCAATACCGAAAAAGTGAGAAACCGGTAGTTCATTAACTCAACTAACGTAAGTTTATTGCAAAATTCATGCAAATTAATCACGTCGCTCATTGAATACAAAAGGGCCATAAATCAAAAAATTCTCAAAATAATTTTATTGAAAAAATGAGGTCTAAATCGACCAAATGATTTAGGTAAAAAGAAAAATTATTTTGAGTTTTTTTTTGATTTATGGCCCTTTTGTATTCAATGAGCGACATGTTTTTAAAAATATCATATTCTAGATCTCCTCAGTGATGAGGAGCGATCGGTGTCCTGCAGTTGGGCCATTAATGGGTTAAAGGAAATATTATTTATTCAAGAATCCTATTACATTATAATGCAGTATTCTATTACTGCGAGTGGTCTGCATTCTCTTGATTGTTGGACTTGAAATGGTGTAATGAATGCTAGCTCGCTATTGTGTACCAGATTAATAATATTCCAATTAGTACCTAATTGCGTTGTTTGTATAAGTAAATATTAACTAATCAAGAACGATGGGTTTAATTAATGGAACGTAATTGTTACTTAAAATTAATAATGCTATTACCATTATACTCTCGCTGCGTTTCAAGAACCATAAACGTTACGTTAGCAAATTGCTCATATCAAAGTTGCTTATATTTAATAGCTAATTCGTGTTTATCTTATTCTTCAAATATATAGTTGATAGACGAACAGGTAAGTCACCTAACTTTAACTAGACACCGTTGCTTTTAGACATTAATATTACCAAAGGCATCATCAATGCGTACCTGATGAGGAAAGAAGCGAGAGACCATAGAAGAAAGAGAATGAAAGTATCAAACATTTTTTACTAATCTTGTAACATACTAGAAATTGATACAAATTTCATCTCAATTCTCGTAGGAACAGACTTCTCAGGGCGTAAAGTATCTTCGGTATTGAATCGTAGTATAAGTTTTGTTATCTTGTTATCTTAACTTAATACACCTATATAAAGTACGTGTCACGGTGTTTGTCCTCGATGGACTCCTAAGCTACTTAACCGATTTTAATCAAATTTTGCACACCGTGTCCCGTTTGATCCAACTTGAAAGTTAGGATGGATAGCTTACATCTCAATATATAGTTGCAATATTATCTTATTGCAAATTATTAGTTTAATATCCTACAAAGGTTTGTTCCATAAGATTCTAACAGATGGCGATGTAAGGTAATTAGTCTGTCAAATTGAGTATGTAAATCTTAGTCACAGCAATGCGTGGCCGAGTCTGCTAGCATTATATTAAAATAAAAAGTCAATGTTTTATTCAACCTTATTACTATATCACCATTTGTATAGTAAGCCGCGAAATGATTAATGATTAAATTCTAATCCTGACGTAGACGTCAGACTACGACGTGACATCTTAGTTGTCATATCTTTACACCGATATTTATTATTTATCTATGCTTATAATACTTAGTATTTACATTGTCCCCGTGTTTGCAGTAAGTGAAGTACATTACATTTACACGAAATACAACTGTTTATTGATTTGTAAACCATAATATTTTTGTTTTTTTTTTATTTAAGTATCTGACAACGATATTTATAATTGTGATAGAAATTTTCCTAATTAAGTATGCCTTAAAAATAATCAACAAATAAACAATCCATCTATCTTATATTTACTGGGAATTATTTGCTCGGTAATTATAATTGCAGGCCTGAAAGGGAACGGAAGAAAAGGGTAAGGGAAAGGTCTTGTTTTATGGGGAGGGGTGTTTATCGTCTAAAAATTGCCGCAAACAAACGTTTCAAAAGTAATAAAGTAATTGTTTTTGAAATGTTTAAATACAAGTAAATATTTAACAGAAACCTGCAGGAAACAAGAAAAATAATATCTCTGTCTTGTGTCTACCACTTTCTAGGCCATGCATTTAAATAAGAAGGTAGTTTTAACAATTGTTGGCTAGGATAAAGTTGCATAGACGTCTGCGGGGCATTCCTACAGGAATACCAAGAGGCTTTAAGATTACACAGTGCAAAAGCGATGGTAAGAAAATAAAATTGTATAAAACATAGTAAATAGCATGGAGTTTATAAATACAGACGGAATATTAATAGATTAAATACTAATATAAAATAGTGTAAGACCATTTTTGGATTCTATATAGTCAGATATAAACTCTGCGGGACTTTTGCTAGTAATGTCTTACTGTAATGTTTTTGTGTGTGTGTGGAAACTGGGGTACAAAATACAATTCATCAATTACATCAAATTTCATTATAATGTGTTATCTTATATTTTAATTGTTAGGAACATTTACTATTATAGTTATAAGAAAATGATGTAAATTCTCGATATTTGACTGTTACTTTTCAATATATTCGTAATTACTAAGCTATGTTAAAAAGTATATGAAAATAGATTACAAAAAATCTACAGAAGTTCATATTTTCTGATATTACTGATAACTTTTACAATACAGAACTCGACACCAAGCAAGTAAAAGGTTGGGTATTAAGTTATTGCCGATAGATTCACTCTACACTTTCTTTTTTGTTAACGTGGTCAGAGCATTTCACCTATATTTTAATAGCAAAGACCACATATTTTATGAACGGGGAATTTTCACACGGCCAGAACGATGGAAAAGTTCATCCACAAGAAAGGGCAATATCTAATTCAATAAAGTTAAATTTCTAATAAAAATTCTGAATTTTCCTTTTGTTTGAAATTCGGCAATGACTTACTTGCCAACCAATTTACATATTATAATGTATTAATATTTTAATTTCTCTCCTGCTATCTTAACAAATATACAGAAGACTTGTTAAGAAAATCTTGATGTGATGAAAGATTTCTCATGTTTATGATAACGTTGCGTGTTTCTACGTGTTAAAATATAAATGGAGTCGGTTTGAGAGCAGATAAAGTAAAAGCCACTCTGTAAGGGTTCCGAATGCATTACTCGTTATTTTGATTTTCTCTTATTCGTCCAAAGTTTCGTATCCCTTTTAGTAAATTGTATAGTCTGTGAGTGCGGCTTTTTGTTGAGTAGTCATTGAACCTTTGCGTGTAAAGTAGTTGGTATTTGTCAGTGAATAGACTTAAATAAATTAATTAAAAATGTTTTTGTTAAGTATAAAGTTATTTTTTCTTCTTTCTGTCCCCTGATACTTTTTTGATGAATTATGATGTCTTTTTTGTTTTATATATCTACAGTTAATGGTAGAAAAGGTATGTACCTAGGTACAACACCTTACAACCCTGTACGAGTAGGAGATTAAACTGATTGGTGTAGATTATATCGATGTTATACAGGAGAGACCATACGTTATAGCTTTGTTAATTTTACAGGTGATTGTTCGTAAAGGAAAGTCTAGTACACCCATTTTTGTAGCTACTGTCTCGGTATTATTATTTTATAATTATGATTGTTACATTTGTATTCGACATTTCGTAAAAATTGTTTTTCTTACATAGGATTCTATGATTCTAAAGGTGCATCATTTAGTTGGACCAAACCATACACAGAGTGCAAAATTTTGGAGTTCATTGCGGACAAACATCGTATCACGGGATTTTTGTATATGCAGAAGATTAGGTATTTAGGAATTTTGCACCATATACAGTTTTGTACAATGAAGTTAGTTCTATCGATTTAACTTCAGTATGTTTACAAAGTTCTCCGGAAGCCTGGACTGATTCCAAGACTTGCTTTGTCCACCAAATATGTCTTTTGGGCAAGTCGGAAGCTTGTCACCTAAAATTGATTTGAAAAATGTTTAAAGCTTAAACTTACGAAAAATAAAAACGTTTTAATTGGTTTATTAAATGCTTTTATTTAACATGCAGTGTATGTTTCTATGACAAGGTTTAATATCATATTGATAGTTTAATAATATTTTAAGTTGATAGTAAAATTTTTAAGGATTAGGTTTTTTAGCGCATTTATTAACAACCAATTAATGCCCCACTACAAAGAACGGGTCTCTCAGGAGGCCTAGATCATATCCTTTAGTATGGTACGTTGCTTTAGTACGGCTTAGTTGGTTAGGGTTAGTATCGGAAGTTTTTTTTATTTATTTTTTTACGGAAACGCTCAAGAAATTTTGCCACCAGTAATTATTCATTTTATCACCGACTGCGCCCGTAACTGCTTAACTCGATCGATTGTTAAGGATCGACACGAGTTGTCAGGCTACGAAGACTTGAAAAGCGATAATAAACACAATATTTGGCCGTAATCGAGCGGCTAAACCGTGGCGGTTAATATGATTTGTCTGGTAACTATGTATGTATACAAAAATAGAAATGATTACAGAATCACTAATTGTACTTAAAATAAGTAAATACATAAAATATTTATTTTAATTACATTTCTCATTTACATTTCTGTTTAATATCTAAGTATTTCAATGACATTCTCAGCGATCTAAAATTTTATGCCGAAGCATCAAAGTCCATTTGCCACGATCGCCATTATTTTCTCGTTAGCACATCGCCATGTTACGAGTACTTCGGGAAACAACGTCTTCGGTTGGATAGATACGTTTTCCACATGTAGGAATTCTAATTAAACTTATACAACATTCGGAGCAGCGGAGCAATGAGTTAAGAAACTTAGCCGAGTTATATTATGAGGATTGTACGTGATGTTTGAGGATTATCGACCGAGTTTAATTTGACATCGGCATAATTCAACATCAAATAAAAAAATATTACTTTTTGTTAGCACTAGCTCTAGTTTTACAAATAAAGGAACTTTGAAAAACTCAAGAAAGATGGAAGTTCACCGCAATATTTCCCACTGCTTTTTAGTTAAGCCACTGGAAATGGATGAAAGGGTTTTTTTGTTTGGTGTTGAACTAGACGTTTTAGTTGATCTTTTTCTCTTCGTGATCGATTTTAAAAGATTTTCTCGTAATTCAACCAGTTCTTCAGTTGAAAAACAATCTCGCTTCTTCAACTATTGACTTCGTTGGAATATCTTAATGAGCCTTTTTATAATATCATGAGGTCATTTTGTAAATTTTATTTTAGGTAAGTTTTCTTAGGAACAAGAACTATTGTGCTGTTATAAAAACATTTTATTTGAATATTAGGTATATGGTAAATTAAACACATACTAGTCACATCGTTTTAAATAATTAAAAGGACCATTTTTTCCGCCGATGAATAATGAAGAGTTGAATTAATACGCCCGAGTCAGTCAGTTAAACACTAATGATATTGTTGACAAATAACTAACTTTTTCTTAATATCAACACGGGAAACATGGAAACGTTATAATCACGACTTTTGTTTTTGGAAGTGAAACATTATTATAAGTGGATACAAACTTAAAATATTTTTTTACTAGTAATGTTACAAAAATGGGAAGAGTTAATAAAAATCTTTAAATACATATGAATTTATCCCTGAGGATTTTAGTAGATCTTGATGAAATATTCGTGAAAACCTTTAACTTATCAGCCACTTTCAGATCATTGAACGCAGGAAGCTTTTTGACACAGTTTTCTTCTCGAGTAGAGCGTAACAAATTTCGATTCATAGTGTATTACTTGAAGAACTACCCGCATGTTCGTAGGTTAACTATATATGAACGGCTTTCTGTTCTTGATATTGATTTGATATAAAGTAAGGTCTTAATAAAAATTCCTCTCGATGATAAGTTACAGTGAAAATGTTGAACTCACTGACTTCTTAATTTTCCTGTATATAATCACTGGTAATAGCTTAGTTAGTGTAATAGCGATGAAAAATGTAACAATGAATAAATTTAAATCTGACTGCCTCTATAATAAACTTTTAAGTGGCAAAACACTTAAAATATTTCTTAATACGAATACAAACAGTTGACAACATTTAGGTGTAATACCATACCATACTACAACGTGTAATATCATTAGGCGTCATTCCTATTTATCATGTTTAATTTTATAATATTATAAATGTGATAGTGTGTTTGTTCATTTGTCTTACTCTGATATAGAGACGGAGCAATGGATTGATGTGATATTTAGTATGGAGAGAGCCGTAGGTTCCTTTTTATTGCGGAAAAATGTCTCAATTTTATAGGAAAACATCTTTCAATCAAATAAGCACTATAGATGGCGTTATGCCATTCTGAATTTGTTCTCACATTGACATAACAATGACGCGTGATGCAAACATAAATGACATAATATTGGAAAATTTAAAGTTGATATCACAAAGTAAAATGCATACCGAAGCGAAGCGAGTGCAGTTCACCGGTGTTATTATAAAGATGATTCCATTCATTCCATTCTTCAATTGATTCCTAAAGAAAGGTGGTGGTTAATTTAGGAGATAACGAGCCCTGTTTGACATGTAACTGTCAGGTAAAATCAAGTTGTATAGACCACAGCAACTTTAGAAGACAACAGAGGAATCATGCGTTTCTGTTTCGACTGTTTTACGGCAGAATGTGTTACGGCCAGAGGAAGACGGGCCACCATCATAAACCTCGCGGATCATCAACATGGATTATTCGAATTTATAAATCTTTTCACGGTCTAAAATGAAAAACCCTTTTATATTTGTTTCTATCTGCATCCTCCGCATATGGTTGAATGCGGACATTACTTTTCCAAGTAATGTATTTATGAGATAAAATCGAATTCTCCCATCCCTGTTAAAATTCGTTCCATGAATAAAGCTGTCTCCCTGGGGACAGTCATCTGATTCGGCTCTTAAATTGGATCTGAGTTTTCTCAGTTGCGATACGTCAAGTCCGCTTCGATTGGAGTACGTTTGTGACGTAGACGCGTCGCTTGTGTATCTGATCGTGCGGGTATTTAATTTACCTTTATTTACCTATTTCCTAGTACGGCTTACTATTCAGAATCTTTTTTACCTTATTTTATTTTACATGTTTGTTGAATTGTGACGTCACATGCTATTATTTGCTACCGGGAAATTGTAATTGTTTATTACAAGGTTGACCTAAATTTTTTTCTCTACAGTAAAGCTGATTCTGAACCAGCTATATATTAAACAAATAAATAAATGGTCATCTTCATCCGTTGCCATATATGTATGTATAGCACTGGAAGTCGCCGACACGTTTCCAAGATGCAAGCGGTATATACTTATTATTTTCTTGTACATCACTGCAAAAGTCTCCTCGATCGTTTTTATGGAATGGCTCACAGAAACGGGGAATCAGTTTGAATTCAAAAATTAAAAAGGCCATTTTGCAAAAAATATACAGCAAAGACTAACTGATTGACGATATCCGGAGGGCTAGATTATTTGTATCCATTTTGCAAATAAATGAATTGAACTGAATTGAATCACTTTGATCGTATAAGGTACTATGTATATATACATATGTATACCCTACTAGTTCCTACAGCTTTAATCAACTGTGTAGGCCCTTGTAGAAGTAATATAGATGAATGCTACATAACTTCATTGCTGTTTTTAGACTCTATAGGGCACGTTCATTTTCAGAAAGTTATATTATACGTGACCACTAGTCATTTCATCAATTCAACTGCATGAGGAAGCACAATCAAAGCCTTCTAAACCATAAGACTTTTTAATGTAGTGCGCTGGTTTGGTATACATTTAACATACATATATTTAGTTAACACTGTCTTACCTCATTAGGTAAAGACAATCAAAATATACAAAACATAAGTTTTTGCGTAAAAAATATTACCCTGAGTCGGAGGATTATCTGCGGCATTGCACGAGCTGGGAAATAAAATGATTCTAAGAGACGTTATTCCTTCCGTACCGGTAGCGGGATAACATGCCTTACGGAATGTTCCAAGAACGTTTTTCTCTCAATCGAAGTAATAAAACAGGGCAAACGCTACACAAGGAACAAATCGTCCACTTGTAAGACAAATGTGTTTATTTCCTTTAAACTTTTTGGTTTTCTTGAAGACAAAATGAGTTGATTTAATATTAAGTTAAAAAGATAAACTAAATAAAATGAACAGGGAACTCAGTTTCACTCAGGGCTATTACAGTATGGTTTAATGTATGTTGTAGGAGACCGATAACTGAAT
This sequence comes from Carystus phorcus, assembly GCA_018248895.1. Taxonomy (NCBI): domain Eukaryota; kingdom Metazoa; phylum Arthropoda; class Insecta; order Lepidoptera; family Hesperiidae; genus Carystus; species Carystus phorcus. The sequence continues at coordinate 11,576 of DWJN01002868.1, forward strand.
CCGCTAGTCTTCTTTGTTAACATTAGAATTAATGTTTACAATGTCTGGTTAACTATCAGAATGATACTAAAATTAAAACTATTTCATGGATCATGTTTGTAAAGTACGAATCGTATATAAAACAAGTTAAGGGCTTCATCGTTGTCATTTATATTCGACATGCAATAAACCACGTTTTAATTTTACTTACTCAAGACTTGAAATAAAATCTCATAACACTAAAGGTGAATTCAATTAGTTAGATGTCTTTGAATAAGTAATATTTACTGGTATGCCAGCACTTGCTCGTGCATTTATGTCAACAGCATCGCAGACCTTCAATTTGCATACGTGGGCGATGCAAGCAAATGCGGGATAAATCCCTGATAACTTTATCTTAGAATCTCTGCTTGATTTTTAAATTCAAGAACGCTTCGAGTCTTATGGAAATTGATTCGAGAGTTGCCGACGTAATATGCCTTAAGATTTGCTTTAAAATATGCAGAAACGAAGTGACTGAATTCGAAGCTATATTTGTTTATTACGCTTGTACTCGTAAAGAGAGAGACAATACAATTACAAACATATATTTCAAGACGTTTCAAGTAAGTGTACTATCTGACTTAACGCAAGCGTTTGTCGGAGAGGTTGCTAAGTGCTCGTAATAAATTGTTCAGAGTAAGTAACTTTCAGGTAGGTACTCTTTCATCAGTCGGGCCTCTTACCGGTTAATGCTTTCGTCTCTTTATCTTAATAAAAGCTATAAACTCTTCCTTGAGGTAATAACATGTAAATCTTATTGTTTTTTGCTTTTGTTACGCAATTTATTGAGTAAAATAATAGAGATTGTTATGAAAAGTGGTTTAAGGTTTAAGTAAAGGACACGCTAATAAATTTTTCATTTTCATGAAAGCAATAATTTTTTTTGTGATGCATCTCAATGATAAATGAAATGTCACTGAACGAGACATTGACCTCAAGTTGTTTCTGTAGATTTAAGCTTTGTAGAATCATAAAATATGCTAGAGGATTAGCAGTCAAATTAATACGACATAAGGTTTTGGTACTTTGATGCCGCTCAGTGTATCACATAATTATGTATAGTTGATTAACGTAAAATCAATGCATCTTTTATTTTCGTACAATATCCAGCCATCTCTATAATGTAGAAATACGGCAGGGATAGTCTAGATGGCGCTGTGCGGCCAACTTTTTTACCTTCCATTTCTACATAGTTGAATAAATATGTTCCATCTGAATTCAATTTATTTATTTTTATTTTTAGATATCAGTATCACCACGATGTCACTAATTTTAATGTTTCTATAGTCTATATTATTATCAATAGATGGATATCCTAACTCGTTAATTCTAGGCACTTTCAGGTTATCAACGCCAACTAGATTTCATACAGGATCCTTAACAATTTCTGGATTTACGATTTTTTGTTTGACTCTGCTAGTCCTCTAGTTATATTTAGAGTACGGAATAACTACACTTTATCCACAACGGCACTGGTACATAACAACAAGATTAGCTGTATGACCTGCTACCACCATTTTTCTAAAATAAACATGTTATTTTTGTGTTTCAGTCGCTGTATTCGAGAGCCAAGAAGCATGTATACTTTCGGCAACATAGTAACATTCAATATTGTATTAGCAGCACTATTTCATTTGTGATAAATACTAACGCATTAGATTATATCTCAAAGGCTCAACGCTAATCAGATAGGTACCTAGAATACAAAACGATCAAGGAGAGAAAGTCAGATTAAACGGACTTTGACAAACTGTTAAAACCGAAAACTCGTTTACAATAAAATAAATTTCGTTTCAATTTAATTACAAGTGTTCACCCGGCGGCCACTTGTATCAATTGTGAGTTAGCTTTCAAAGACTGCCATGAGGCATTAAGCCCTCACCCTTTGATATGAGATGAAGGTAATGAATAAATAAAACAGTTTCTACAATGTGAACACGGCTTTAATTTGGGATCAGATCAATAATTACAGTTTTAGCAACTCATGGGTTTCGCGGCTATTGTCTTAACGCAGTCACTAGTTAACTAACTTCCTCTGATAGTTGTCTGAAACAGTTCATGTACATATCGCTTTCATCTAAATATGTTGTTAGTAAACTTTTGATGAATATATCCGAAATTGTTGTAAGGTTTTGAATGTATTTAGGTAAACTCACAAAGCAATACCAAAGTTTATAGGGCTACATTATTATTGCTTTGCTAATTTTATACCCACATGATTTTCAATTGATTCTGGTTAACACGACATAACATTCTCGAATAATTTACGTGCGAGTCCTGAGAATCAGTTTATTAACGAAAGCAATTTCTTTTCTAAAACCAAATTATAATGTAGATGAGAGCTGAATCTTCATTGGGGCGGAAGAACTTGCTAGACTGTAAAAAAGAAAAGACTTTTTATAGTCCAGTAAGCTTTTTCGTGGAAGTTAAATGAAAGAGAACATACATATTCGGAAGAGTCACTTATCGTTGAATCAGCATTTGTGAAAAATAAGAGGCAGGGTGGTGTAGCTGTGTAGGCGAGACTTGTGTTACGTTTATACTCACCATATTTGTCCATCTGATCACTTCCTCGAAATTAATACTCAATTAATAACAATTACACTTCTACATAAAATTACGCAAAAGTGTACCAACAAATATAAAAATTATCCTAAAACATAGTTATTATAGAACAATTGTTCATCTGTTGTTGTTGGTTTTTTTATCTACTTATGGTTAAGTTATAATTTGGCATCTCGTCGGTGTCCAGACAGACTAAGTAAAAAAATTTAAAGACAATTCAAAATTTTGCCTCGTTGTGAATTTATCTCGAGTCCCTTCGAATAGCGGTCTGGCAATTTTGATTGACTTTTCAGCAACTATGGAAGGGATAGTATAGAATTTTAGCTGATGACATTAAACGTAGTAACATTGGCT
>DWJN01002869.1:0-14515 GCA_018248895.1 Carystus phorcus
CACGTTGATGTAAACAGTGTTAATTGTACACATACATATAACCACTATTACCGATGACTAAACACGTATTTGGATTAGTGCACATATCACACGGGCTAATCCCGTTAACTAACAATAAAAGCGAAGCGATATACTTGAATTTAAAGTAAAAATCTTTGCGACATTTTTTTAAAAATTGTTCATACATAAGAAAACTATCGATATTTGTGCGAAATATATATAAGAAAAACTTTTATTTCTGAATTTTTTAATATTATATACAATCATAAACATACATAATATGACGCATTGTCGCATTCAAACATCAAATTCATACCGATATTATAAATAAGGGCAGATGTATCTAATATTGGTCGTTGTATAAACGCGGATTCCGGCTAATATTTACCTTCATTAACCATTAACTCTAGTGCACTATTATTTAAAGTAATTATAATTCACCTGTCGACCTGTGGGACCCGCATTATTCACTGCATTGAAAGTAGGGTAGTACCTAGCCAGGCGGGTAAAAATACTAACACCATAAATTACTGTCAAAATTAAAAAGGGTTTAGAAGGATACACCATGAACAGGGTTGGATAATTTGGACTCAAAAAAATCTATTAGTAAGTTATTACTTCGTAAACTCCTTCAAAATAACCAAGGAATATTAACAACGGCAAGTTTAAGAGTACACAAACTTAAATTTGAGCTTTAGAATAGAGCTCGCAGCTCGGGAGGTCGGCCCTCGCTGTGTGTAGTTGTGTGGCGTCGGAAGTGGAGCGCATTACGGACGCAAGTCGGGCGCGCTAAGTTTTAATGAACTGTCGCGGACGACTTAGCGTCTCCGGTTAAACACCACACACCACCCACACCGACAGTGACAACAATAACACCTTCAACTTACAACCCACGTAACAGCCAACATATTCTCGTAATCGAACGTTCTTCTCTCTGTTTCCCGCTTGTCTTACTTGGAGAGATCTATTGATTCACCATTAATTATTATAGTATGACCGTGGCATGAAAGTTCAACTTACGTTCTTGTGCCAATAAATATTTCAATTTTAAAAGGTTCAAAATAAGTGCATTCTGGTCTAATTAGTGAGAAACACGCTGCAAACCTTCTTCTTTATCTATTCCATTAATAATATGTTATGATTTAAAATAATTGTAAATAGTCAGCTTGCTTGTGAAAATTGCAATGTTTAATGTTGTTAACTACATCCGTAGTGGTTAAAATTTTGCACTGCTCTTTTTCCCATGTAACTAAACGTTGAAAATCTCCATCGCTTGTCAATGTTTGAAGCCATTGCTCTAACACTTCGATTCAGTTAATATGTGATGAAACAAAACAAAACAATATGTATCAGCTTTACTTATACGTAGTCTGCAAAACCGTAATAGGTAATCTAAAAAGATAATATAAAATCAAGCATCAGTACACGGTATATCCATTGTGGAGCAACGTCACCGAATGTAGACTTACTACGGCAGAGTACAATCGAGTTAGGAAACAGCCTCCCGCATCCCTCTCGTACAATACAAAATGCACTCCACCTGAATACTAGACAAGCGCTCAGAAAAGCCTTATCGCGTAAACCAAGCGCAACACATTGGATCACTACAAAGGTAGCGAACGTAACGTCTAAGACGTCTCTGCATACGAAACGTGCATCCGAGATGTCAGCGTCTTTTGTAGATCTCCATTTTAACATGCCGTTCCGGAATTGTTCATGTCCTTTTATTTAAAACAATATCTCAATCAAAAAATCTCTTCGAACACATAATAAAACACATAAACTAATTAAAAAATATATATACATCAGAGTTTCCTATATTGAAACATACATAGCAAGATTTTTAAACACTTAGAAGATTTTCAAACAATTAAATCCATTGTCATAAAATAGTAGGATTATCGAAATGCAATCCGACGATGTAATTTATAGATAGCGAGGATGGCCGAACCCGAGTAGGGACGGTTCGGTTCTTTCACGTTCATAATTGATTCGATAAGCTTTAAACCCAACATAGACTTCTCATTCGGCCAGAATTTATTTGCTGATCAAATTAAAATTTTACACTTCATATTATTATATTATATATTAGATTATATATTAGACAGATATATATATATTAGATTACAATAATACTATATCTAGTTTCATCCGACATAGTGGATTAAATATTGGCCACAAGGCTTGTTGGATAACTCACGCTAAGACCATGACTGCACATTGACGCCACTATGTTTCATAATCTATGGAAGACCGAAGTATGGCAAACGATTTACGAGATAAAGTGCATTGAACTGAAATCGCATAGCTTTAAATTGATAGTCGGCAATCTATGAAATCTTTTCCATTGGATTCATGTAACAGTTAGCAGACGAGACTTGATTCATAGACAACAGTAACATCAAAGGAATCACCTAGCGCGGAATGGTAACTAGCCTAGCAGGCTTCACTTAAATATAATGATATAAAAAACAATATTAATGACGTAACTACGATAGCGATATTATAAAATCATTATTCACAGCCCTACCACCGTCGAAGCAGTGAGAGTCGGATTTAATTGCCACTTACGACGTTCTGGTCTGCCGGGATGAGTTTGGGGCCCGTATTCCCGACTACATCAATAAATCATAATTTAAAAGTATCAAATTTCAAGTTTACGGCAAATTAAATCCACCACTATATTACTATTACAGTTTTACCTCATAATTAAACCTACTACATTACAATTAAATATCCTGTTCTAATTTTAATATTTCGGTAATCATAACATCAAAGAGTATGCTTCGAAATATAACACAAAGAACTGTATGATTGAAATAGCTTATTTAGATCGAGCTTCAAAGATCTCAATTATTTGGAATAAAGGATTTAATATGTCGGAGAATGATAGATAAGGTTCACAAAAGATTGCTGTATTATCATTGCTATGACAAAGGGAAGTATTGTAGGAACATGCGGCTAATCTGTGCACGTTTATATTCCGAACACTCGTCTCATATAAAGAATTAAGTTGTAGAGATTATTTTAACATTATTTATTCATGTAAGAAATTTATTTAATTCATGTAAGTTATATTATTTAGCGTCTATTGGAATATCTTAGTATTTTTTGCTCACAATATATGGTATTTGATTAGAAACCTATAATTCATTTGACTCTACGTGAAATGTCTACGCATTAGAAGTATGTCGGCGCTATGTGTATTGATTGATTGCGATTTACATAGTTTCCTTCTGAGTACGTATAGGCAATCTGTACGTCACGTGTTTGCCGCAAACGACACGAGAGCGCTTAATATGCGGCTCGTGTAAGGGTGTTTTTATAGGTAAGTATAATTTTCATGAATCCGTAAGAGAAGACTTGGTCACGTTCAAAGGATTTGTGACATAATTATAGTACACATAGCCAAAAGTTTTCACGGCCAAGCCATTACATTGATCTTTTAAGCGTTGGGAGATGTATTCAAATGACAATTCTACTTGAAGGTAATTTGCAATGTTAATAATTTAAATATCTTATTTGAACGTAACAATTGAAGTAAACTAAACATTGTAAGAGAAAACGAGGGAGCAATTAGAAGCGAGACTTTTGTCGTGTTCTTTTTAAACACAGTCCAAGATAATTGTGCCATTTCTCTTGATATTTGAACCAGTACGAACCGCGCTTTAATTACGTCTAAGAGAAAGTTCATTTCGTAGAAATACTATATTTTTATAGACTCAGCGGCAGGGTAGCTATTGGAAGGAGTCGCTTATGTGTAACTTGTACTTTGGGATATTAATTTAGAGCCCGTCTAAAAATCCCAACAGACAGTACCGCAATTTGAAAAACATAAGACAATAATGTAGTCTGTTCGGAAAAAATATTTTTCGAAAAAAAAAACATTTAACATCATGAATATCTAATGAGTTCAGATTCCAGATATTATAATCTATTCATATAACTGAAATTACCCCGCCGGCGACCAAGGTCACATTCATAAATATCCTTTCCAAACTGTAGCAAAAGTAATTACGTGGGAGCTACAATTAATCTAGCCAGTGCGGAGTGTGGAGTGTGGGTTTGGCTAGTTAGCTGGCACTTGGCCCCCGCTCAAGTTTGCTGTATTGCCGTGATGGATCATTTGTCACTGCAACAGATTATGAACAACACTCGTGAGAACAAAGTAGAACAGGAAATGGAGAAGTTATAATCCTCCACAAATAACTAATTATTCGGGATAAAAATACGGTAGAAATAACTCAAGAATGTGTCATCAATTACGATGAAGTTGATAACAAAAATCTAAATGAATTTGAATACAATAAATGTAATAGTAAAATAAAAACATTTTTCTATATCCAACCCTGTCAACAAGGACCGTTATAAAAAGAGAGATACGTTGAATTGCATTAAGTTTTACAAGGTACCAAAGTAACATTAACTAATGTACTCGTTGCTGGACCGCGCTACACTTTACGCTGTACGTGGATACATCAGATATAGTATAGCGGGCAATAAACTTTTATTAGAAAACTAAATGCGACATTCTGAACATTGTGGGAGTTTACATTACGCGATACGATTTCACTTTAAAATACAGATGAACCTATTTAAACTTGGTTATTTGATTTAAAAGAGATTGAATATCTCTCTCAGTTATCATATTACTTGTAAGAAGCAAAAGTTGTGATGAAATGTCCCACGGCTTGGCTTTCGGAATGAATTTAATTTAATTTTAACGAAGGATTATCTGGTTATTCTAAATTAGTACATTCACATACTTATAAAAATATTGAATGTCAGTATGCTGACTGTAACAACAATATAGTGATGAAAATGTGCAACCACGTCCAAAAGTCACTTAAAACCCGAAATATTATTAGGATTTTTTTCACTAATTGATATACAATTATAGTGAGTAATTTACCAATTAGAACGTACACAAACTTATGTTCCTGGTTTACATTAGTAAGTGAAGCAACACTGATTTTTTTTCTTTTTTGTAAACTTGGTCCATATATACGATGTGACATGCAGTGTTGGATTTGTTAATAAATAAACTCTTTTAACTGTGTAGTGCGTCGAATAAAGCATTTTTTTTGTTATATTGTAAATGTATAGTGTCGACAATTGTAAAAGTATCCAAAGAGGTCGACATCGTTAGGACGACGCGTGTTCACGAGTGGCGAGTGGCGCCCAACGCGGGGCACTCGTGACCTTCTTACCAGTCGCTGTAGCCGTTCTCTGAAATGCGCCATTTGGATACGGGTTATGTAAATTTTAACTTCAGTGGCCACGCTCTTCAATGTGCAAAGAAACAAGTTTAGGAAATGGTTTAAACTATATTATTTATATGCTTTCTTTAACTAATCCACTGTCTAAGTTCATTCGTTTTTATAAATATTTGTTCAACTATTCATTACGTATCGATCATCTTATTAATTTGTATACAAGTAATATGTTATTTAAACTATGCGATAATATTGTATGACTTCTTTTTCCAATCATTATTACTATCAACTCTAGCTACATTTACGATCAGTCGACTGCTTTCGTCCGATAGCACTTTATATTCACCTGTCTATTTATTTACAGATTCACTGAAGTGTAACATGATTTCGCACTTGTAAAGCAGAAAGATACAATTTTTAATTCTTTGCATACAAAAATGTATGTCAGTAGGACATTCAGTACATAATTGACATAGTGTAGGACACAGATTCATTTCAAATTATATTATTTCACCACATTTTTACTTATTGTCGCTGAATCGATGTTTGGACACGAGGCATGCCTATCAGAAGTGGTAAGATATAAAATAGATTTACAATATATAGCAAACATAGAAGGCATTTAATATTTTATGACCATTGTTCTAAATCAGAAATGCAGCAATAAGACAACTAAATAATGACCAACATGTCAGGTAAGATACGTGAACAACGGGATACAATGCGGATGCATTATTCAGGAGGCGCAACGGTAACGAGCGGGCACTTTGCAACCATACTGCCTTATACTATCTTTACTATTTTAAAGGAATGGACATAACGATATACACCGCCACCAACTAACTTGCACGCTTGCAGATATATACATATTTGTCAACGAAAAATCAAATATCATCTTACGAACCGCATAAATACGGTTAAGTTGCAAGAAGATTCAACGAAAAGTTTATTTGAATAAATTGAATTTTCTTGGAATTGTGTAAATAGAACGTATAGTATCATAACGAACGACCATCCTAAAACTATTCAAATCTTAATCTTAAAATATTATAAAGTTTCCATGGAAGTCTGTTGTACAATAACAGCAGGCTGAACAAATCTGGAAGAAATTTGGCACCTCGAGAGATTAGGTATAGATTGCAATAATATGTATATAGTCATCTTTTTCCTTGAATGGCTTGAGCCATTACTCAGGTATCAAAATCGGTGTAATTTAATATTTCTGAAATCGTTAAAAACCATTCATCTACAGACAGAGCCACTAGAAAAGGTTAGTATTTTTCATACATCCCCTCAATGACCTAAAATAACTAGTATACAAGGTAGTTTATTATTTTTCCGTTGAGACCTAGTTGATTGGATGGGAAACCAACAGCGCTCCAGACACGTGCAAAGTCTATTGCATACAGAAATCTATCTAATACATTATAGCTTCGTCGCTCGAGAGTATTTACAAGTCGCAGTAAACCAGGTACTTTAAAGGTACATTGGTGTTTGGTGAAAATTGTTGCTTTAGAAATAAGTTTAATTGTCGTATCATTGACTTTTAACAACGTACTAACCTTTATATCAAATAATTTTTCACTGCCAATAGAGAATTAATTTGTTACACAATTATACTTTACACAACTACTACGTTGTACAAAATTATACTTTGAAGGTAATAATAACAAATGAAGAAATAAACCGGAAACCATGAGACGTAAATTCACACGTAAATGTCTGACTGACTGAAACTCAAAAAAATATGCAATTCTTCAATTACAAACACATATTTACAATACATTGGTTGATATGCATTATTACAATGTTTATTTCCTAGAAATAGTAATAGTATAATTCCGTAATAACAAATTCATGAACGATACTATGTCAGTAGATGAAAAAAGTGACAGAGATACAGAAACAATAAAGACACGGGGGCTGAACCACCGAACTGTCATAACTCTTAGCGAACTGATGATATCTTTGTCACGTCCAATGTTACGGCTAACTTTATTCGAAAGTAAATACTCAATCGAGCGCGTTGACAACGGTCCAAACAGAGGCGTCATCAGGGCGGGATATTCATGAGGCTTTCATAAACATGAGGGTATAAAAGTACCTTAATACGGAGGAGATGGCCTCCTTCAGATTACTGACGAAAAATATTTACACACAGATTTGCCTTAGGTACTGAGTTACTCACATCAATGTATTATTCAAATAGAATATGGTAATAATACGCTAGTTCATATTTTAAGTACTGAGTAAATAGAAATCCGATTCAGACTATAAAGAGAGAGGAAAAAGAGCAATAACGTTCATACGTGAATATGTTTACAAAAATAAATATCATAAGTAGAATAAAGTATTTGTAAGAGATAATCAAATTCACAGTTATATAAATTACAAAATAAGTAAATTTGAATGTTAATAACTTTATAACACAATTACCAATATTTACACAATCATTACATAAATAAACGTACATCCGGTAAAGGATATTTGATATAGTGTAGTAGGCAAAGATGTCTTAACTACGAATATTTTGCTTTGTTGTTGCTGTACCTGTAAAGGTAAAGATATGTAAAAGCAGTTATTAATCATCTCTACCAATTATGATATAGAAATGACTCAATTGTCATAGTAGTGTTATACGAACGAAGACGGGTTTGGGTGAGATATAACGCGTTTTCTTACTGCTGTAATAAGTGGACTATGGAGTTTTAAAAGCCCCAGTAAGTGGCTTAATGTTAATTTGTCCAAAATGTGCAAGCTACTAAATTATGTTACCGCTCTAATTAAATTGTTCGATCTGTCATTTACTCTATCAAATATGTATATAATAATTAATTTCCTTTGGGATTCTGTTAAACACACCATTTTTTGTAGTGTGATTAGTGAAATAGATAATAGTTAGTGCGTTTTTGTAATCTAGAGAACTTTTAAAATTTAAAATACTTTTGCAAATATTTGCGTATATTTTAAATTTTTAGTTATGGAACTTGACACATTATTTAATTTGCCAGGTCAATTAGTATTACATAAATTTTAATATTAAATAATTTTTTGACAGCGAAGTGAGACGCGTTTCAGTGGCTCCCGGTGGTCCTAGACGTCCACAGAATCACAGCTTCTCGTTCAAAAATGTCGACAGGAGCTCAATCAATCCATGCTTATAGACTGCTGTAGTCTGGTTGTATGTAATATTCATAGCTTTACAAGCGTCCAATCTTAATATAGTAACTATTTTCAATTCTCTTGTCGTTTCTGGCATTTTAATAAGATATTCATGTGTTCCGGCTCGTTGCCGTGCTCAAGGCGGCGCAAAGTTCAAGTGCAACGTTTCCTTGGCATTTGACCGTCCTTATAATTATCCAGAGACCGAATATTAACGTAAAACGTAACGTAACACGAGAAACCGCCTGGATGTTTTTGAAAATTAATGTACATATGTTCAATTACATCTAATCAAGTCATAAAGTCGAAGAACGACCTCGTTTAGGTATATATGTATGTATGTCTGTACATAGAGAATCAATAACGATTTGGATTAAAAGCTGTATAAACGTAAAGTATTCTGAATGTTACACAATTTTCTAGTTTACTCGAATGTCGCTTTATCCCATTCCCACTATATGCCGCGACCGATTTTGCCAGTCGTGAGATGAAATACTATACTTATTTGTTTAAGAGTAAGGATTAGCTAAGTAATAGACCTTGGTTTTCAAAGCGATGGAAAAAGCAATCAGTCTACCTGTAAGGGGTTTCTCTTGGCCTTCGCATTTAAATCGTGAACACAGTTCAATCCGTCTTAATGTTAAAACTTTTATAGACATTGTGTTTACGGTTTACTATATAAATGTACGTTAGCAACACCAAGAGCAGACAATTCTTAAATTAACAAGACACACAGACGCTTTTAAACTCACAGCGCCGCGCCGGAGGCTTCGCCCGGCCTTTGAAAAGTATGAAACTTTTCGGAGTCAAGTTACTAAAGTTCGTTTACAATGTCAAATGAATATTCAACACGCATATATTTATTTTAAAATTATTAAGATTTTGCATTTCGGCTTACTTTTCATAAGCATGTTAATAAGTTGACATATACGTTAATAAGTTAGGCTATGCAACTAAATATTATTGTATTGTAATCTTCATAATCTTTATTGAAGTATTAGACTTTTTTTACATATTATAAATTTATGTTTGACGACAATCCCATCTGGTAAGTGGTAATGTGTTCTTAGTCTTACTTACACTGACGTATAACGTCGATTATATTTAGAAGTAATTAACGTGGAGGGCGAGTATTGTTAATCAACAACGTGATCAAACGCCTGCGATTAATTCATAATTAGCGATAGTCGTGGGAGTTCAGCATCAAGATCCATTATACCCCGTTAATTGGCTCCCTGCAGGTGCAGCGCCCGTGCTCTATAAATCGCTTTCCGACGTATTACCGATTCAAACAATGTTCCCCGGGGTGACGCCGTCTCACGAGCTTGCTATTAAAATCGTTGTTACCTCAATCTCCTGCCGCTGAATATTAATCGGTACGAGATCTAAGTCCTTGGAACGTACCACTTATAAATAATGCATTTTTATGATTGCTTTTCAATATGTCTAACACTTAGTTTACAAGCTTTTATTTAGCGTGCTATGTGTGTTCGTTTAGGTGGATGAATCTTGCATTGAGTTTCGAAGCAGTTGTCCTCAACCGATTAATTAAACTAAAATTTTGCTTCAACGCTACAATTTGGATGATAATGGATCGATTTTTATGTCACGTTACTTTAAATCCAATAGTCAGTGTCTTTAAGTCAAGAGTGAATAGGCTTCTATTAAGTTGATGCGCGTTACTACCCAAGACCACATCACCACTTAAATCATTGAATTGTAGTCAAGCATTATCTAATTATATGTAAAAATCGTCCAAAATAAATCAACAGCCCTTATTCCCAGCCGAGATCATTTGAGACACAAAAGGTCTTTTGTGGTGTTTTCCGTGACGTGCATTCGGCGGAGAAATGGAGTTCCGTCTCCATTTCCGACGACGACACAGACACACTGAACTAAATAACTAAATATTAACATTGAATAGACGAACGTTTGTAGTAGCAACATTTATAAACTTGTTTGTTGTTCTAGAAAAGATTTATGTGTTCGTAGACGTAAGAGCGCCCGTTACCAGTGTTTCTGTATACTAATGACTCATCTGATGTGATTACATTAGCGTATAACGGGTGTATGTTACGTTACAGAAATATACAACAATAACAGTGACAAATGTTCTATATTTTTTTTAACATCTAAGACTTGGGACATATCTGTCAGTACTCATATAGTATGTATTGTTATTTTTTGGATGAACCGTGTGCCACAATGGCCGTTACGCCGGACCGCACTTCCAAGAGTGTTGGATTCGAGTGCCAGCCAGGCAGAAATTTGAATGATGTTTAAATTCCTGTTCTCAGTCTATGTTTTCGTGTTTGTGTGTTGTCCATAGCACCCACGACATAAGGAATCTTAGTGCGGGAATATGTGTGTGTAGCATTATTATTATTTACTAGTAGACCTGGCGAACTTCGTATCACCTTGGAACATTTGTACCGTTTTGGAATAATTTCGAATTCAGGTGCAATTTGCCTATTTCTATATAAGAGAAACAGATTCACTGGTAGGTGGTCAACGGCATCGTCTATGGAAGCGTGCAACGTCAATGCGGCTAGATCATCAGTAATCGGGGAAAACGCGGACCATTCAGTGCCGCTTTGCATAAGATATAAAGTAATCTTTAGTCACAGACTCTCACAATGTTTTAAATAAGGAGGAACAACAAAAGCGAGGAAATCACAAACCCGAATAAAATAAATGCCTGTTTTACAAAACCAAGCTCGACGGTCGATAAAAAAAATACATCAGATAAATCGTTGGCTAAACAAACAGTCCCTTGTTTTGTTAAACAAAGTAATGTTAATTTGAAGCCAACCTAAAACAACGGTGAAGTATTACATAAAATAGTCAACAAAAATAGCAACGCGATCGTGTTATTGAGCCGACCTTGGGCGAGTTGTTATCCGCGAAAGGTAAACAGGAGCCGAACGCATGAATAAATCGGGACGTGCTCAGACCAAACAATGGCTTTTTATTAATATCTTACCAAGATATTGTTAAACGTAAGACAATCATTTCTAGAAGAGTAAATATGCTCTTTGTTGTTTTCATTTCATTCAAAACCAATTCACAATTCAAACACAATAGAAACAGTTTCAATTTCTTATTACGTGTCTTCTATCATTTCAGAAACAGATTTCTATTATGACTTTAATACTGGAAGCCTAAAACCGTCACTTATTTGTCATACAAATGACTAGATTAAAACATCGGCGTAGAGGAAAGCTGATAGACGCTACGATATTCTACGAGTCTCTACGATATCGCTACGTGATCAATACACTACGGCTACGAATATGTTTATGAGTCTACATATGTATGTACGTAATGAAATTATGAATACAATATATCTATCTACTTATCTTTTTTAACAGACGGTAGACGGTAAGGTATTCTATTTGAATAGTAAAATAACAGTGATATAATAGGGTATATTGTTACTAAAATTGTTATAATAGATTTTGATTTAAGTGAGTTGTTAAGCCTATAACGAAATAAATAATTTCCCTTTTGACTCCAGTCTAGTTGAATGTCGATGAAACGTCATACTGTGACAAGTGGTGTGATGTGCTAAAGATGGAAAGATGACGTAAGTACCAAGCAACCAGCTCCTCTAAACAGCAATAACTTGAATTTTGATGCGTTGATGTGTACAAAAAGGTGTATAATAACTGATTTAAAATATGCGTAGGTACACCAAATAATTATATCAACATGATTTTCACCTTCGACGATCACATTAAGAATAATATTACTTGTTTTTATTGCATGTAGTATTCGGCTATTTTACGCTAAGTATTTTCAGAGAAACAATCGAACATTTCTCCTAATTACATTATAACCTTTGTATTCCAATATTTATTAAACATATACTACTCATAACAAACAATTTTTTTCATAAGATACACGAGACCCTAATAATAAATTACAAGCGAAGACCGAGCGTACATCCCACAATCTAGATGGAGATCAGCTGATTTACGTTCTTTCATTAAAGAAATGTAGTCACCGGAGCGGCCGACCTGTCCATAACTTTCGGATAAATTTACATTGAGAACAGATTCGTATAAACAGTTGGTTAACTTTGGAGAATACGGACTTGCCTTACCGACAGTTGTTGTATAAAGAGCGATAAATATCTTAATTAAACCAGCGTTGACTTGTTGTGACCTAAGAGTCAGCGACTCCTCCTTCATATCTTCACATTAACATTTCAACCCACATAATTACATGATTAACTACAAGAGATAATAACAATAACAAATAAACACTTACGCACTCAAGAACTAGTGCTCCCTGTATCGCTGGTGTTATATACAAAACAACACATCACTTACACCTATGACCCGAGAACAAACATTGTCTGTTACATAGACGTCTGCCCCGGCCGGGAATCGAAGCTGGAAACAATTGCAGGCAGGATCACTGTCAACGAGACTATGCCCTACCATTTCAGAGCACATAAACGACAAATAAACAAACAATCAACTATACATACAAACATATTTATATATAGATTATAATTTCGTTGAGGTGTAATAAATTTCCTTTTACTGTGTAGTTAGCATCCGCTTGAAGTGCAAAGCTCAAAGGGAGGAAAGTTGTTTAATCCGAGCTATTCACCGGCAGGGCTTTGTCAAAAAATAATCGATCCGTTCCTGCCCGGCGCGGCTCCCGAGTTTCATAACGAATGAAATTTTACGTTATAGGTCAGTTATTTCTAAATTTAGACGTTGAAAATACCGTAAAAAAATTGCAACTACATTTTAGATTTGGATAAGTTAAAATAGTAGAACAGAAAGTAACAAACCGATAATTCTATTAAAGGTGGATCTACTGTCTGTGGATCGACTGTATACATCTGCGAAATCAAACTTATTCAATGACGGGCATTAACTACTCACTTTAGAACTGGAGAATATTTCTTTATGACTATAACTAATTGATCACGCTTTTTGCAGCAGCGTTGGATAGGGCGGCGTTGTGTACCAAATAAAAAATGACGAACGTAGCAGATATATACACACTTACAAACTACTAATTTAAATCTATGGAAAAACTTTGGATCACGTTTTACGAAAATTGCGCGGACGGAGTAGTATGAAATTTGCCACACTATAGTTTATATGTAGGTCAAGTGCAGAACGCTAATATTTTTATACAATTTGCATATGAAATAAAAAAAATATTACACACACTGCGATTCATTTCACACACATACTTTTTTGTTTTAATATTCCCAAAATCACGAAAGCAGTTTCATTCACTTTGAAGCTTCTGATTTACAGTCGTAATACCTGTACAAATCCTTTTGTTTGACAGTATTGATTACGAACACAATACTCACCTAGGAGAGATATATGTATGTATATTCGAATAAGCAAAATTATTAAAAAAATATGAATCATATATTCCCTACACGTTCAACAATTTAAAATTCCTCTCACATGTACAACGCATGAACATCGGCAATATTGTTGAACTCGCAACCGCAACTGCGAACCTCATTTACATTTTCCCCGCAATTAGCTTCTATTCGGCATGTGGGGCAGCTGAGAACATAACAGTCACTATAAAATGATGCAACTTGCACAAATACTTTGAATAATTGAATGTAAATTTAACAACGACTACGCAATTACAATAATTATTCGTATAAATCCTGTGGGTCTAGGGCATCCGCATCGTAACATAAATTTCACAAACATCGAAACGTAATTTTTCCTATCAATACCAAACTTCAAGATAACATCTACCAGTTAGAACAGTATGACCACACAGAATCACGCAGATATATAACTACGGGATTTTTTTCCATAACTAAAGGGTTTTTTTTTACGGTAGATAGCAAAATGATGATTAAACCTAACCTAAGACACCAGTAACACCAAAAGCTTCACTGATATATTGTGGGCCAAGGAAGAACAAAGTAAAGATACTCAATTCTCCAGCCAAAACACGATGAGGTGTTTGGCAGATGATTTAAGAAAGAAGGTAGCTAAGAAAGAAGCTAGATAATAATAATACCAGATAAATAAGATAATGATACCAGAACAACATTAGAAACAATATTATCTTTACGCGGATAACCCTATTGAGGGGCTCTTCTTCTGCGACTTTTCCGTTACCTTGGTCCGTCA
>DWJN01002870.1:0-14512 GCA_018248895.1 Carystus phorcus
CAGGATTAGGATTACAAATCGTGTTGATTGCCCGCGAAGGTCTCTGTCAGAGCCAAGTCACATCCTAGTAATATTTTTAGGCCGTGTTCGGGCGACTTGGAATAATAAACTTAGATATGTATTTTAAATAGAATACTACTTCGACAGGACTAGTAATTAAACCTAAGTGATGCCTGTGAACTGTAAGTAGGATAAAATACTCTATGAGAGTTTCTTTCCGTTTCTTCTTCCCACTCCCCGTACAGATTTGATGAAGCGATGGCGTAGTTTAAGTTTCGAAAAATGATTTATTACATACTAGCTGACCCGGCAGACTTCATAGTGCCTCAATATATAAATAAAAAAGGATTGAAGATAATGCAAAATAGATTTTAAAATATCGATGTTTTATTGTCCAACATCGATGTTCATCGAAAATCGATGATAATAGATCATCCGTATTTCTAAGGAAAAAGAAAATTGTTGTTTTTTTTATTCAATTCCTGGAATTTTTATATGCACTCTCCTTTTAAACCTTCCCTGGACTTCCAAAAATGATTCAAGACCAAAATTTGCCAAATCGGTTCAGCCGTTCTAGAGTTTTAGCGAGACTAACGAACAGCAATTCATTTTTATTTGTATAGATTATTATTATTTCTATTAAAAGGGCGTAGCTAATCATTATTTAAACAAATAAGAAATCCATAATCCAAATCCATATAAGAAATCCTATGGAAGTGAACAATAAATTTAGAATAGGAAGCTAACTTCAAATTCATTGAATACCGGACAGAACGTATGTATCAACCCGACCACAGTCATAATTGTGGAGCGTGATGATGATTAGAGTTTAGCTGCAGAGATCATTTTTCACCAGATCGAGAATGTACGTTGGCTGATTCAATAAAAAAGACGTTTTATTCAGGATATACATACTCTTTACACACTCTTGGGCGCAATCGCCTAATTGATCAGAACCGCCAACAACTAAGGCGAGCTACGTGGGCGTTGATTAGATTAATCAATTAATTGCTTCGTACTTTCAATTGAATCGTAATCCCAATTCTGATGCGCGTTGAATGAGATCAGTGGTGTTATTTCTAGCGTTGTTTGGTATTCATTATTGCTCATTGCCTAGTTTGTTAACTTCTACAGTTATTAATATGTATGCGCGTTAGCATTGTAGCTACTTACTTGTATGTGATATTTGCTGCAGCATGCACTTTTGTTCATATAACTAGCTTATAATTGTCTACGTTACCGTTATTTTTCATCCATGAATATAGGTAAATAAAAATTTTATCCAATTTTCTTATGTCACTATACTTGGCCATTATCATTAGAAACATAACAAACATAGATAATCTGAACATCGGATTGAGATAAAGAATTCAGAATTCAAAGCTCTACAGATAAAGGAGCTTAAATTAAATCTAAATCTGTTTATCCTTTAAGGAGCTACGTTGCCGCAGACAGACATACAAATACTCAGATATAGGTACATACAAACATGTTTAACTTATAACCTCTATTTATAAAAACAAGCTTTTGTGCAGCAATCGTGAATTGCAGCATTTGTGAAGTAATATCACCTAGAAAACCATGCATTGTCACCCGAATTAAGCGTGTTTACGTACAAACAGTTCAAGCGGTTGAGGATTACAGCTTCAAAATACAGTTGCAAAGTACTAACAAACATACGTAGCAAGACTACGTATAGTTTATAATAAATTTTTGTGCAAAGATAAGATGAGATATGAAGAAAATTTCTATTTTTTTTTGATAGAATTATATTCTTTATTAATGTAGAAATTACACAGACTAAATATGAAACATCAATTTTTGATGAATTTCTCGATGGTACAACACATGGCGCGGCAGATGTACTAGCTGTACCGAAACCCTACTAATAAAATAAATGCAATAGCATGATTAATATAACTAAGTACTTGCATGAGTCCAAGCCAATTGATGTCAGTCTCGCGGAGGACACGAGCACATGACTAATCACTTATGATGTACACCCGGCATCATTGTGGCGCTACGACAGCATCGTCAATGTTACTAAAACTACACGAAAAACTACAATTTTACTTGATTAACTTGATTTCATATATTTTATAAATTTTTGTCTTCGTACTGCCTATAACTTACGATATACTTTAATTGAAGCGCTCATAGCCCGGCGGCTCGCGCCTATTCTATGCGATCGACAGAGTTAAGCAACTGCGGGCAGTCACTACCTGGATGGGTGACCGCTGGTGGCAAAAATTTCTTGAGCGTTTCCGTGCTACGGAGGACACGGTAAGCCGTCGGTCCCAGGTGCTATGAACAAAGCAGTCGTCGAGCCATGTCGGAGGCCTTTGGGCGGTTTGAAAACATCCGACACTTGGCCACTAACCCCTTCACCAATCCACACTGGAGCAGCGTGGTGAAGTATGCTCTAGACCTCCCCAGTGATGAGGAGAGCTTGTAACTCGCTCGTACCCGTGCTCAGTAATGGGCTAATAATGGGTTAAAGGCACTGTCTATAACGAGTTTAAGCTAAGTCCTTCGTTAAAGAGGTACTTTATTGTACCACGGACGAAGCAAAGGTGTTGTCTCGGCGGAAGCTATTTGTACTGTGCGGCTAACAAACAAACTTGACAATGCAAAATGGTTAAATTTTTATTTAGATCTTTCTCTAGTCTCTTTTTGGCTATGTTGCTCTGGTGGATGAAGTGTAGTCGTTCAATGCTACGATTGGCAGCTGTACTTGTCATTAACCTCAAGGAATAACTTTGTTGTGGTGTTATGAGTTGAGATGGTACTAGATTTAAGTATAGTTTATGACGTTTTTCTATGGAAACGTCGAATGATCTGATTATTCGCGATGACAACATGTTTCCCGACTGTGTGCTTGTTTTGTTCCGAAGCCTTGGTGCGCCGCCGTGATGACAATGCACGTCCAACAGACATGTCCTCATGCCACCCATCTAATTAGTGACATACTCAGTGATTACAGCTTGATTACAGCGTTGTTAGTTGCTCTAAGTGGTAGGAATTATATGTAATAAAATGAATGATTCTGCTTCTCATGCATCGCCATACAACTTCAACATAATTGCAGTTCAGCCCTTCCCTTGCGTGAGCTCAAGCATGACGTCATAAGTAATAATAACGTGCCCTCGTAAACTCCTTTTGCAACAAGTAACCATGTTTTACTTTTATTAGGTTTTCGGTATGACTACTGATATTTTAAATGAAAAACTCTTTACTATGTAAGAAGCGTCGATCGTCCTTATTGATGGTGGAGATCCTTCGTAAAAAATGTGAGGACTTAGTCTTCGACTAAAATAACGACGGCCAAAAAAAACAAAGAAAGTACTGGCTCACAATCGGAACACACAAGTCGTGTGGTAACTTTTTCAAGCCGAGAGGGTGATAGCTAGCCACGCGATAATAGATTAAAATATTCGCGTTTTAACTATTTTACTGGTTGGGGTAATAAGACGATAATATTCAAAGAAATTTTTATTAAAGATAATATTCGGCGTATGAATCCAAAAATAAACTTATACTTGTTTAACAATATCTTGACCCCGAATAATTACATACATTGGCGTCGTTACTTTTATCATACTAGATGTTTTATAGATTAACTTGGGTGGTACAAATTATAAGGAACCGAGCCTGTTCTCCGAATGCCCGCAGAGTGGTCTAATTGGGTTGGGGTCTCGGATAGAATACTCCACAAACACAAACAAAGCCAGTGAATGCTCGAACACAAATCAAAACACCTCAAATATTGTTATAGGTTCTCAACATAAAAATAATCTTAATAATCGTTTGACATATTAAGATGCTACGTAACGGGATATACAATCGATCAAAAATTGCAAAGAATTACTTAAGTTTCATAGATACAGTTTTTCTCGCTTACAGAGAGATGAGACGTTTTGTGTTGTCTTAGTTTTGATTGAAGGCGATATGTGGGCCCCGGGACGAGTGGTGGCCCTCCAAGTTATTGATTAGGGGGCGCGGTGCGGGGTGCAGCGGGGTGCGGGGGTGGCGCCGAGAGGGGTGCGCGGTGTACGTCCAACAACAAAGAGAAAACAGAGCCTCGAATGTGTGTCCAGTCCAGGGCACTACTAATAGACATAATAAATTTGTTAATTTATCTCTGACTACTAGACCTGGCGAACTTCGTATCACGATGGAACATTTGTCCCGTTTTTGTAACATTTCTCATCAACGCTCAGCTCCTATTGGTCGTATTATGTTATATAGCCTATAGCCTTCCTCGGTAACTGCACTATCCAACAAAAAAGATTTTTACAATTCAAACCAATAGTTCTTGAGTGCGTTCAAACTCTTAAACTCTTCAGCTTTATATTATTAAGTATAGATAGGACATAAAATATCCCAATCCCATGCCAACAGACTGGGGTGATGTGATTGACAGAAGCGGTCTCTTATATTATCTCTCTTCTATTATCTTCTCTATTTACGGGTTTAAGAGCTAGATTTAGATTTTTTTTACTTTTACTTCTTGGCCGGCGACGTCCGTGATGCCTTTGGTGTAACCCTTTTCATGTATGTATACGCCGACATTATTTGTTATCATGTCATAATTGTTATCGTTTTCACAAATGTTCTTAAAATTATTTTAAAAATGGTTCCGGGCTGAATCATCCTTAAAGAAAGATATCCCCGCCCATGTAACTTGCCATAGATTTGTATCAATAAAAATATTTTTATTTGTATATGAAGCCAATTTTCATTAAAAATAACGATATTGTTATGTATATAATATTATATCAGTAATCAGTATCTCGATTTGCTCAACGGATAATAAATTGAACCTTAATAAGAAACTGATTATTCGTATTCACTTATTCTACGTGAGAAAGAAGAAGACAAAATACACATCATAACTCAATCTGTGTATTACAAATCAATTCCTCAGAGTGGAGAGGGTTGTTAGGGATTTGACATTTCGGATACATAATTATAAACCTGTAATTGATTAAATTGATGTTTAGTATTACAAATTTATATGCATCTGTAAAAGGATTTAATTATATAGGTCAAGTAAACAGTACCTTTATAGCTTTTTGTGTTTTAATAATCGAAATGTTACGATTTCAACCAGTACTTTAGAACTGTATCAAAAAAAAATATTTCTTTAACTAAGTAAAATAATTTAAATAATAATTGTGACTGTAAATTTTGTTTTCCAAAATTTTTGTTGTGCAAAAATATTAAATAAAGAAAAAAAAATTGTATTTCGTTATATCATCATTTTTAAAATATTTACAATATTTCTGTGTAATCCATTTATTATGCAACAAAGATTAAAAAATTTAACGTAAATAAAAATATTCATATTTTTATAATACTATTGTTTAATAAGTAATTAGATCAGTAACGATTTCGGATATTTGAATGACATCGTATACGGGACGGCGACGGGCGAGATGGCATCCCTCGTGTAAGCGACGGGGCGGCTGGCAGGTAGCTAGGCATCCTATAAATAGCGCGCTATCGGAGCCGCGGGCCCGCCCCGCAGGACAGCTTGATAATCAATAACGACTGCACATGCGTCCTTAATGCAATCCCATTGCATATTCACGTCAGACGCCGAAACACTTCGGAGATAAGCTGCCAGTGCTTTTAATGTGCGATACCTTTAAAGGTCTTTCGTTTTATTTAAGGCGTATCGGACCGTTCGCGCACCCACCGCGCGCACACGCGTACAATTCTTAGATTGACGCACTCTTCTGTCATACTGTTGGTGAACCTTGTGTATATCGAATACTGATATCGGGTGAGAGTCGAGCCATCGTCACGTTGCCAGTTATCCACCGCGCTGTTGTTCTAACATCGTTGTTCTTGTAATCTTGCTATTGTGTTTTGATTGTTCAATTATTTTTTTAAAATGTACACCTGTTTGCGTTGTCTGCACGTTGTTTTGGATGGAATGCGTTGTATCGTTTGCATAAAATGGTACCATTATGATTGTTCTGGGGTATCACGGCAGCGATTTTATCAGATGGACATTAAAGCTAGGGAAAGATGGCGCTGCTTCGAGTGTCGAAATACGATCAAGTATCTCGAACGCATGCGACCCAATTGGAGCCGCCATGTTTAATTTCATATTTGAAATTTCAGTTAGTGCTCAGCTCATGGCCTGCAAATGAGTTCGTTGCGAAACAGAAGACAGGGCAGAACCGTCGTCAGTGCTTTACGAAGTGACTGAAATTATAACTCTGAGACTGATTTCATTGTCGTGTAATGATGAAGATGATCAGTAAATTCAATAGACCGAGTGAAATAGTGCACGGGCGAATGCGAGTTAGTGTAATTAAAGAACTGAATAATAGTTATAACGAATTAATAAATACTCTTTTCCCCAAACACCTCAGACGGCCGGGTCATCCTACTTGGGGATATCTTTGTCTGTTTAGGGAGATTTACCGTAGGTTGACGTTCACCCAACGTCTCGTACTGTTCGGTATAATCGGAGGCTACTACCGCGGCTGCGGTATACCCGAGTCCATGCTCAGGAGACTTTCCGATTAATAGTTTAGCATCGATATCAATCATGGAAGTCATCAAGCCTCTGCGCAGGTTCGGCCATTGCTATAAATATTCGGACTCAGATCTTCAACGGTTTTACGAAGAGGTCGCGGATTATTTGGAACAATTGATGAGAACGAAGTAAGTGTAATTAGATGTAACTTCATTGTTAATTTTTTGTATTTATTTTAAGTGAATCTACTGCATCTGGTGGTAATTGACGGCATAATCTTGTATGGTAGAACGAACAACTATTGTAAAAATCTGTAAATTTTTTGCACATCCAAATTATGATCGGACGGGATCTCCAAACTATGATGAAGAAATCTTATCAAACATATCAGACACAATTTAACGGAAATATGATTCTCTCAGACTCGACGTGCTTTTTTTCATGCAGTAGTAAAAAGGGTATAGGGAATTTGGTTAAGCAAATCTATACTTTACAGTAAATATAACAATATATCAACACCTCCACTGTAAGACTTTATTCGTTTAACGAAAGCTAATTGCATTGTGTGAATTAAAATCAAAATTATTGATATCGATACACAAAACAGCCGACCAGTTGATTAGACACCGTATTGGACCCAGCATTTGTTTTTCAATATAGAGAGCGAAGTAGTGACGAACTGTGAACATGGTTGGTAGCGACGTCCTCATGTTTTATGTGCCAACCTTACAACTGAAATCCTGTTTTGTTTAATGGTAGATTCGGAAAATTTTTAAAATATCTCGACTTTATTTAATTGAATTTTCATCCTTAGTTGTCATAGGACAATCCCATCTTCCTCTCGACATTTCCAGACCCTCGCTTTTGCGTCTCAATGCTAGCGTTATTGCGCATGCGCGATGTTGTTTCTACGTACGCTTATTGCGAGTTACCTATGACATTTACACAAATATTCCAACCAATATAAGATGAGCTTGGCAGACAATAGCTTAAATAGGTCAAGTTATATGTAACTACGAGTTTATGTTGTGTCTGGGTACCTTAAAATTCAACGGTCAAATACGCATCGTTTGCGATAATCTAGTATTGAAATAATGTTGCTGAGTATGACAGTTTACTAGTAACTACAAAAATCTAGCTGAAAACTTAGTAAAGTACAATACAAAGCTCCCGGTACCATTCCAATGATATTCGCGAAAGTTGCAGATTTTTTATAGATATATTTAATAAAGTTTTACTTCCCTTTATTTTTGTTAAGTACGCTTTGTCATGGCCACAGTACCGGATACGCGGGAGGGTTGCGGGGTCTGCTCGCGCAAGGACCTGGAGTACTGTGAGACGCGTGTGCTGGCCGACCACTGCTGCTGTGAGCGGCGCTTCTTCCCGGAGCCTTTTCCGTGGCTGCCGCACACCTGCTACCTCGGTCCGCACCGCTGCCGACCGCTGGCTCGCGACTGCGCGCAATACAGCCGACTAAGGGACTGCTGCTGCTACAAAAAGCTCGCCGAACGATGTAAGTCATCACTAAACTTAGTTGCGTCGATAAGTAAGTGGCTCATGTTCGTGGCTGAAGTTGATGACATGGTTGTAATGAAACTCTTTTCTTTCAGGGAAAGGCATCCTCTCGAAGTCGACTCGTATAGGCGTGAGCGGAGTCTCTCTGCTCCTGCTCTCGATGCTGCTTTTTGTAGCCTACCTGTGACGACATGGACCGCAGCCCGTGCCTGGGCCTGTTCACGTCTAACTAATAACGGCTTAATGCAGACAGCTCTCGCTAAACAACTATTATTAATACTTGATGGACAATGACTATCCTCCATTAAAAAGAGGTTACAGTGTTGTTACTGAGTCAAGAAACATTCGTGCTAGTGTGTCTATACGTGTGATAGTGATAGAGACGAGAATGACAACACAAACGTTATATGGAAGCCTCTAGTTCTGAAAGATATTCGTTTTAAAGAAGTTACCCTTGAACTGAACAATTTAAACTCCATAACTAGATAGATTTTGGAACACCCAACAAGTTAACTTTAATTCTAGTGTATTGAAGATCCGTTTGTGCATCGGTGTTATTTATGACTTTAACTATATGTGGCTATAGATGGACTTCTCAGTCTGGATAGAACTATACAATACGAGAACTATATTGTATGTGTGTGTTAAACGATAAACATTTCGACTCTTTATTGTTATGAAATGCGTTAAGAATTTTGTACGGGTCAAAGTAATACCCTCGATTCTTTTATATCTGCAGTAATTTGGTGGAAACCAACGTCGTTGGTACACCAGCGGGATTTGACAAGGGGCATTCTGTGTCAGTACTGAAGGGTTGCTATACGCAAATGTGTAAAGAACATCTACTAAGATTGCCAACCTGTTTAAGATTATATAGAGTAAAGACTATTGAATGCTACAGTGCGGTTATACAGAGTGTTTACCGCTAGCCAATAAAGACAGGCATTTTTTCTTTCCTGTTTTCAAGAAAGAAAAATAACGAATAATGTTAATATTTCCCATAAATTAATAAGGTCTGTATATTCCTCGAAGCGTGCGGAAATAAAATTAAGTAAATGGAAAAAATCTCAGTGAAGGTATGCGTAAATCTTACAGTTTTCTAGAGGATAAAGCAAGCCCTATTCGTTCTGTTCCTGTAATTTAAAAAGCCATTAACGTACCTATTCATTGTATTTTGGACCTAAAATTATGATAAGTAGGAACTAAATTTATTTTACAAAATGTATTATATACGAAATGTGTACAATTTTAATACCTATCAACTTCTATTCTGTATATTTTTGTATTAATATATCGTAATATTTAATATACAAGGCCTACTTTCTATCTATTATAGGACTACAGAATTTCTATAAATTATACTTTTATCTACTGTTCTTATTTTCTTAACGTTTAGATAATACTAATGTCGGTTATTACGAAGATCCGTCACGTGGGCGCAGCACTATTGGACAATGAAGGACGGACCGAACAAAGTACTGTCAAAACTTTTATTCAATTTAAAAGTAATAATATTGTTATTATGGATAAAAATTAAAAGATAAGATGACGTAAATCTGTGATCTCGGTTGTAATGTCTGGTAGGCGGTATTTCTATACCGCGACGAAAAGGTACAGGAAAGTAGAATGAAAAACATAGGGTTTTATAAACGCTCCGCCACCAAGTTAGCAGGAACAATTATGGAAACGCTATGTCGTTTTCCTCTTAATTTCATTAAATCGTTCTTTTATAACATTTTATTATTTATATGGAGACGTTGATCAAAAAACGATTTAGAATATTATAATTAAAAATTACCAACCAACAAAAGAATTTTGCTACAGCTGTTGCGATGCAGTATGGTAACGGCAAGTCCATTAGACCAATATCCAGGCAACGGAAACGATACTAACAATTAGGTATCCAAATCTCATCTCGTCAAAAGTTTAGTCTAGTGTTAACCGGGCTCACGTGTGGTGACACCCGCTTCGATTAGTATTGTAGCCTTAAGTGAGTGTCTATTTAATGGATTAAACAATTTATACGTAAGCTCTTAATGGATTTGATTACATGTAATCGGAGTTATTTATTATTTTATTGAAACTAAAAAACCAGTTGTTAGTTATTTATTGTTAGTTTTTAAAGTTACCGACACCAAAGGTGGTTGTAGTTTAAGTTACCAAACGACGCAATATGTTTTGATTTGGTTTAATTTAAGAAGTATATTTATTTCAAAATTCGAAATTTCTCTGTAGCCATGTTTTGTTATCGTTGAGCTTCGATCGGTTATTATCTATCTTTAACAGCGGTTAAATATCGTTTTCTATATTAGGTGACTTATCTTTGATAAAATAAGTTTTATTATTTATTTATTTTAGAAATTTATCAGGGAAGAAACATATGTTTGTTGAATGAAATGCAAATGCAAATACATGTACTATAGTATGATTTGTTATATGTGGATAGTCCTAACCGGTCGCTAATGACATTTTTTGGTTTAGTTCATGATATCCCTCACATCACTGATTTCCTCCAAGAGTCCCTCATATATGAGTTCTCTTCTCCTTTAGTTGTTAGAACATTTTGCGGGAAATTTGTTTTAAAGTCGATTATTTATTTTTGGAAATAAAACATATTAAGACATTATTTAATGATATCTTAGAACCAAAAAATATAATTATTGTTAGCGCGACAAGGGTAAATAAAAATTTTCATATTTATAAAGTATGTAGTGTTAAATGATGATTGTTTGTTACTTTGATGTCAACTTGTATCATCAAATTTAGACGTAATCGATGTTCGAACAATAAACTACCTACATATGAATTAAATGAAGTTACCGTGGTATTGTTGCTTTTATTTTATCTCTTGCATATTGAACTTCTTGGACGCTATGAATAATATTCTGGGATCTCTTTTCATATCCACTCACTTCACCAGATTTAATTGGTACAATATTTTTATGCATTGATTCGTTTTAATTCGACACAATTAGATTCATAACATAGCACATACATCGGCTCTTGCATGTAAGCTAAGTAAATCAGTATACGCCATTTAAAAAATAAGGCAGTTTATGGGTGTACGATGATGATGATGGATGAAAAGTCTAATGTGCTAAAGCCTAATGCTACGGTATCTTGTTGTGGGCAAAAGCATCCCAATATGGTATTCGTTTTTATATTAAAATCTTCAAGTTGTTTCGAATTTACCTAAATAAAATTAAATGACTTGGTAAACACGGCTCGCAGGTAAACGTTACTACTATATATTCAAGTAACGAGGACGCCTGGAAATAATAGTAACTATAAAAAGATATTGAATTTGAATTTAAATCTTAGATAAACTATTCTGTTTTTTCCCGAATCAGAATGATAACTAAACCATGACAACAATTAGTCGATGGGTTTATTCACAAGATAACACTTCTACGTATATGCTTGAATTCGTCTTTAAAGTTGCATTTTGCTTTTTTATCGAAGTTAAACAATAGATATTTGGAAATAATTGACAAATGAGTACGCTACTTACGCTTTCTGGAACAACAGAATTAACCCCGTTAATAAAAATTCAGCCACAAGTATAATTAAATAATACATGTGGTTTAAACCATAATTACTATGACCTTGAATTGTATGCAGTACTGTGCATGTATGATTTAACCATCCAATTTATTGTCAAGTTTATACCACAGTATGTCACGGCTAGCGTTAAGTTAATTTGATTTTATTTAAACTTGTTGATAAAAGTGAATATTTTTGTCAGCATCTAATGCAAACAATTAAGAATCCAGTCAACATATAGTTTTTAACATCAAAATGCGTACTGTTGATTCTGAATTGTGGTATAGGAAAGCTAAGGTAACTAGTACTGCAAGAACATTATTTGGAATTCGATCAATGACAGCTTTCGAAAACTGTTTAAGGGCCAGTTTTACTGCAGCCATGAAGGATTTTTGGACAAACTGTTCCATCAAGGGCATTAAGTACACGAGGATACGGAACATGACTCCAAATGTCAGGTAAGATTCGTTACATTAGTAATCTAGACGCTCTGCAATGTATTTAATGTTTGTAGAAAGCTTTTCTGTGGCAGAGATTATATATTCGTATTGGTACTTATCATATTGGCTTGAATTTCACAAATTATATTATCTTTGGTACATAATTTACACCGAATGCATACAAATAACATTTAGTTCGCCAGGTTATTATGGTTCAACGACTATTAATATAATTTGTGCTACTATATACATATGTATGTATGTCATTTCTAACGGTTCTCTAAAATTTTTTTCATGTCGAAAAGTAATGGTAGTCAACTTTAATTCTCGCCCGTACCCCGACTCTGAAAGCTGTACAACCGGTTTGAAAATTTAGATATTGCCTTTCATAGCATTGATAAGATTCGGTCCTTTGGTTTTTCGTAATTTTACACTGCTGTAGTACCTCAATTTAAATTTTATTTCATTTACCCTTATTATATTTACTATACAAAATCGGTAGTCAGTCACAAATATAATCAGTTTTTGTATACCATGTCTGTTTGTACAAACATACGTAGGTATTGTAAATTTAATGTGCAATTTACTCACTGTTACCTTTATTTACTGGTGTACACCATAACATTATATATTATTTGAATTGTAATCATGTAAACCTGTTGGTAAACCTGATAGGGTGTAGCAATTTAATGTGAGCGAACCGATTTATTTTATGTTTGATATTTTGATTCTGATTTATATTCGTTCAAATTATAAAAACATTTATTATTAATAGCCTTTTTAAGGTTGCGGAAAATTCCTTGTCATTTGTAATTGCTCTTATGTCATTAGAGTTTCAAACACATCACGCTTGGGCCCGAGTTAAAGATTTTTAGTTTAGATGATGGTGCTACAAATTTATTTCTATTATTACTGCGACTTGTGTATCGGGGTATTTGGTCTAATCGTGTTTTAAAGTATTGTGGATATTGCTTCACGAATTTACATGCCTTCATTATGTATATTGAAGTTAATGTTAGGATTTCATGTTGGATAAAATACGGCAATTTAGAGCAAAGAGGCCCTTGCAAACTCATACTCGAATATTATTAACTTGTACGGCTTTTCGTGCGGAGATATTAGCAAACATTCAATTATTTTACTTTGAAGTTAACACTCATAGCTCCACATTAGGGTCTCCTGTGTCCTGAGTGTCACACACAAAGACAAAGACACACACAGACCGAGAACAGAAATTTAAATTTATCATTCAAATTTCGACCTCGCTGGGAATCCAACCCTTCGAACGGCGATCCGGCATTACGCCACGCGGGTTATTAAGATTCAATTATCAATATTCACGTAACCAATATCCATCCATATCAATTATCGATATCGACGGGTAAAAAAGTAAACTTTAAATCGCTGTCTTGTAAAGTTTTCAAAATGGAGCTTGAGACCTAAGGTCCATTTTGAAAACTTTACAGGAGAACGATTTAAAGGTTACTTTTTTGGAAAAACAAGTCATAGTTCTTAAATTATGGTATATTTATCTGCATGCTTTATTCACGTGGAAAAATGGAAGCACTGCTATAAGTTGGTGTATATTTCGTTCATAGCAGAGTATTTTTCATTTAAACAAGTGGCAGTTAAGCCATATTGCATTATTTTTGGATCACTACAAAAGGAATTAAATGCCTTCATCGCGCAAAAAAATGCTCCAAATTGAGTGAATTTCGGTTCAAACGATGCAGAAAAAAATGCTGATTCCGATATCTATATAACTCAATATAAGTGACGAATTCTATGTTTGTTAGACCTTTCTTCACTCTGTACTTGGCTGAGAAGGCTAGTGATGACTTTTGTGTTGACAGCTGAATGGTCGGCTAGTGACAGAAAAAATACATAGAAAATCCAATACATGATCAACTTAGGTAAACACCTCTCTCGTTGAATATAATAAAAGGGCGAACTACATTATATACAATAACATTCAACGTCAACTTTTGTATGAATAATAAACACGTATTTACTTGAATATAGATGGAAAAGCGGATTTGGTTTACGAAGGGTAAAGGATTTTGTATAATATATAGTGTGTAAACCCAAGTTATGGATGTATGAAAATAGTTAAGTACGTAACAGAATTTGGGTACAATATTGATCTCTTTGAAAAACGAATTCAATTCAACACTTCCTTATTTCCAGAAATGTCGTAATTTGTACCAAGTAATGCTCCGTTTGCAATGCTCATAGTCAGATTACGTCGATTCTGAGATGCCTAGTAATCGACATAGTTAGGCAACTGTGGGTGTAGTCGATGCTGCTGTATTTTTTTTTTGTTAACTATTTATATATATAAGGTCTATAAGAAAAGGTCAATATTATAAGGTCTATAATAAAAAGTACCCAGAGATTTTTTCATCCAGGTTTTGTTGCTTCCAGCCTACCCTAACTTAAAAAGACATACGGCCGGTTTCTGAAAGGCTGATCAACGAAAAAATTAAGAAATTCACTGTCAAATCTATTGTCAAACGTCAAT
>DWJN01002871.1:0-14507 GCA_018248895.1 Carystus phorcus
CAATCGGCCTGCCACTCAAATAGTTTAAATTGACGGCCTTAATATTTTTTAAGTAATTTAAGTGACCCAAAATTACGCAATAATGCTATTTCGAGTAGTGACGTGGAGCTTGTGTGCGTACCTATTTGAAAAATAAAACCAGTTTTAATATGAAGTACCTACTTATGACAGGGCCACAAGTAGGACAAGGAGTCTTCACAAGAATGATTTTTTTTGAATCTGTCACCGTTTTGGAAAGGTGGTTCATCCTCGAGGAGAAAAACCGTCGAAACTTCTCAGCACATCTTTTATATTAATATATGTACATATAAAGATCCTAACCATTGCGAAGCTGGAGGCGGTATTATTATTTCCAGACCGCCTTGTCATTCATATAATCATCTGCATACCGCGCTTTCACATGACACTTAAACTTTTCAGTCAAATTGTAATTTCTTTGCACAAGCGGACGCTGAGCCCCATAAAAGGTCGCTGGACTTTACTTATGCGATAAGAAGACAATAATCAAATTATGTCTCTTTCTTGTTAGACGATTGTGTATATCACTACTCTGCTTATACCTATATTTTTAAATGTTCTCGTATGTCATATATGTATATATCGTGTCCAACGCTGTTT
Source organism: Carystus phorcus (assembly GCA_018248895.1). Lineage (NCBI taxonomy): Eukaryota > Metazoa > Arthropoda > Insecta > Lepidoptera > Hesperiidae > Carystus > Carystus phorcus. Next base: position 619 of record DWJN01002871.1, read on the forward strand.
ATGTACTTCAATATGTTATTAATAATATATTATATTAATAGAGGCCACGGTTATTACACCGTTTTCTCTCCCAGAGACTCGCGCGACTTTAAATTGTAAATTGGCCTTACTGCTCTTTTTTGCACCAAATATATTTAGTCAATATTGGCTACTTAATCCCGCAACAAGATGCCGCAGCACAAAATGATATGAAAGCAATCAAAATACACAAGTCTAGCAGTCTCTACACCCGTCAACTATCTAAATTTCTTAATGGTTTATACTGATTAACTTACTTTATATGCAAGAGGTGTTATATGTCCCACTAAACTTACTATTCTAAAGTGACACCCAAAAAATTTGTGGTTTGCCCCAAAGATAATGTTTCATTATTTAGCTTAAGGCTTTTTGTAACTTCTGCACCTTTCGGAGGATAAATTCTACACATTTGGTTTTATTAGTCTTTAATAGTAAATGATGATGAATGAGTCAGCTTATTTCAGTGCAATATTAAGGCCGCTGACCCATAGCTGATACAGGAACATGAAACAACTAAGCCTTGTTAGATGCCTGAATGTGGGATAATACATGAAAGATGCATACTTGGCGTCGCGTAACTTGTTAGGAGGAAAGATGAGCCACGCTCAGATCAATGACGGGATATCAATTTTTCATCGTTTCCAGTTCTCAGCGGGTTCCTCACTCAATACCTCCGGCATATTTCGTCATCCGGATGCCGTGCGTCGCCACCGACGTAGTGAAAATCAGAACTACAAAAATAGAAGCTGGTAAAAAACGGTGACGTCATCCGGATCGATATGATAAGTCATGGATTATAATTGTTATCTGATAATTAAATATGTATTGATTAATATATTGTATCTATCAGAGTCAGAGGTAAGGACGTCGAACTGTAGTGATCGTTGGCACAGCTATTACGCCGACGGTGCCGAGCTGACAGCTGATGGCTGATACATGATGTTCACACACACATTCATTTCGGTATCATGCATATCACGTTATTTTATCCTTTTTGAAGGCGGTTTTACGGTTTTGTTAAAATACTTTTACAGTTCAAATGGATCATACTGCCGGAAATAATATACAAAAGATTGTGAAATCGTAAGACGATTATAAAAATTAAATGGGAGACTTTAAATTGAACGAGACTGAATGAAAATTCGCGTCGAACCTCATCCTCTTAGCGCCAAGCCGCTAATTAAAATGAAAAAAGTTACAATCAGTTAATTCTTACTCGCAATATTCAAGAAGCTACTTCGGTTACACTCAATGTATAGCTCTTTAGGTTCTTCACAAGTTAAATATTGGAGGATTGTAGCTCTATTAAAAACTTATAGACGGAATGGTATTAAACAACGACAATCACTTTTGGTAAATTCATAATACTTACGAACGAGAGAATGATAAGAACGAGAAACCAATCGATTTAATATTAAATCAGAACATAATACGGCATATTATGTCCGGATGGCGATTACGTACTAATATGAGGGAGCTCAACTGAGTAATTAATAAACAATAAAACAATAACACCAGTTAGGTTCTGATCAATGTTGTAATAACAAATTTTATTCGAATTTGACCGATTTTCAAAATAAGGAGGAGGTTCTCCATTCGTCTGTATTTATTTTTAATTATTTTTTTGTGTTACTTAATAACTTTTTATTGAGTGTACCGATTTGGATCATTCTGTTTTTATTCGAAATGTGGCGCTGGTCATGCTTCCATTAATCAAGCGACATCTGACGGTAAGTTTTGGAGATATACCAAATAATGCCCAATTACTTGATGCGTATGAGTTCGCAATCGACTTACTTAAACGGGTATATTTAATAGAAGTCGGTTTTGTTGGTTTTGTGTATTGCGAGAGCGATAATTGTTTGTCAGCGGTATGAGTGTGGTGTGTCGGAGCGAGCCGCGGAGGTCACCACTGTCGCTGCCTGAACGTTGCCGTCCAACGGTGACGCGGACGGTAGACAATGTCTGTTGGATTATTTTATACTATGCTCTTGCTATAATAACATATAAATTAACATTGTAAAAACTTTGCAAAACATTTTTACTAAATAAAAAAATAGGAAACGGGAAATATGGCATGTTTTTGTTTGTGTACGGAACCGTTACCAAATAGAACTGCTTTAAAATCGATCGTGGTGTAGTGGGAACCCTATACTAATGCACGACGTAACGAGATGGCGAAGCAATTAATTTCAAAAACTACTATGTAATTGTTGTTTTCATATATACTGAAATTTGGACAGAGAGTTTCCTTTAAAGGGACTCACGTAGTATTTATAATTTCGTTATAAATGATATTTCAAAAACAATTTGTTTCAAGATGTCTGGAATTCCTACAGAATAGGGAATAAAGAGGATTTATCTTTTTATTTCAAAATTAACTTATTTTCGTAACGAAAACCCTTAATTATCGAAATCCGCGCGAGGCTCGCCGCGAGCTTTTACTAGTATACTAATATAATTGACTACATCAATTACAGGCAAGAATCTTAATGGTTGTCTAGTAGCAGCCACTTCGATTGTCTTCTGATTGATATATGTTAATGAAAACTATTAATGGATGCATTGTTAAGGTGTGTACAGACAACACTAGTCACTTGGACCGGTAGATACATTTAATCCGACCTCCAGCTTTTCCAGTAAATTTTGTTTATTATGAAAATTAATTCCGTATGATTTCTTGAAATTGAGTTCAGAATACCTACTTACCTCTTGGAAATCCCACTTAATCACACCATGTACCTAATCGGCTCTGCTGATCTATGCACTAATTTCCTAAGACAAAACGCTTTTTTCCTCGGATGACAATTTCCTTTTCCTTTTTTGTTTGGTAGTTGTGGGCGGGCTTTATTTAGATTTACCAATAAAAACTGTATTCGAATGCCGGAATGCTCTCAGTGACGAGGAGAGACCCGGGCTCAGTAGTGGGCCATTAATGGGTTGAAGTCAGGCAGATCCATGATACTAACCGTGATCGATGACTTGAGTCATGGGAGCGCAAAGCAAATAAAAATTCCCGTATAATTATTTTAATATACTTATACGAAACAACATGTTGTAATTAAATAGAAAAGTTCAAACGGTCTCCGGTACACAATTTTCGTCGTAGTTCGGCGGTCGCCATGTTACAAGTGGCCGTATTGTAATAATGTTAATAAAAGTCGTCCAAGTTGCTAGTTGGTACATTTCGTGTAAAGCGTCTTAACGTTTGTATATCAAAGTGACGTGGTCACGGCAACTACATAATAAACAGGTCACCGAGGCCCGACGGCGGCGCGCCCGCGACTTTCATATCTAATACACTTCCGCAATTTTTTATTTTTTGTATTCTTACTAAACTTATTAGTTTCAGTCGAGTACATACCATTTAGAATTACATTACATATAATATTCTAGTCTACGATACATACTAGTCTAAGATAGCAACCGAATATCGTGTAGGTACATTACGTATAAGACGCAACAGCTACTTATACACATTATATATTTATGTATGTATATAGTATAGGTAAATAATCGTTACTAATATTTACGCATATGGTTCGAATAACAATGATTGCCGCGGTACATACGTGGCAGTACGACACTGGCACTTGTGTAATGTACAACGTAATCACTGTAACAGAACAAACGTGAAACTAATCGTACTTACAGAAATAGATGACAAGCTCAAAATTGTCAGTCATTCGGTAGCAGCTTTGAATAAATATTTTTATTTATTTCATCTTTTGGTAGTTAATCCTTTTCCAAGGATCTACTTTAACGGAATACACTTACTGACCGTTAACCTCCTCTCTCTACCGGTTCAATCATAGGCCGCGGTAGACGTTAATTTCCAGTTAGATTTAATAAGACTTTTGGGAATATGGTAGAAAAGTAGGTGGAGGGGATCCAGCGAAACCAGCAAAATTTTGAAACTGGTCAACGAGAAAAAAGTGTCAGCCTTCCCAGAGTTTTGACCAGAGACGTTTTAGGTCTGGAACATTCTATAAGCCACTTATATCTTCCCAACTAGTTGTGGTGACACAGGCTCTATATTCCCTATATAGCGGGATCAAGTTCGACATACATATTAAACGAATTTTTGGGCAACCTGTGTCATAGGGTCAAGGTGGTGTTTGAATCACGGTCATTCACCTGTGTCGCGCTCTCCTAAAAAATGTTAATATGTAAAATAAAAAAATATTGAATTCAATAAGTCTTGAATTTCAATATCCTTTATGTCTTTATTTATTTTCCAAATTTTATATATTTCATTTTAGATTCTATGCAACATTTTTTATAATTTTTTCGTTTAAAAATATTGTTTTGTGTAACTGGCTGATAATTGAGCACGCGATTCAAAGGGATTATAGGGAACGGGAAGCGCAAGCTTAACAACGTCTTTGGTAGTTTAGGTCATTGTTGTGTGTCCTGAAACTTAGTGATTGTATTACAATGTTATTCCAGTATTAAATCAGGTGAATGTTCTCGATTATTCTAGTGGAGTAACACTTAATGGGTAACTTCTCGGTTTTTGAGTTGCTTTAGTAGGTACCTATACTATGCAAGGTTTATCGAGAGTTGCTGCTAGCTGCTAGTGTGGCACATTATTCCTGTTTGTATTGATAAACAAATGTGCCGGTATAAAAACAATGCGGTAAACAGCTGATCGGCGAGGTAACTACTAAATGAGGACCTTCAACATAGACACGTCGAACTTTGCGAATGTGTGACGTTTGAAAAATAACGGATATACCAGAGCCGTAACACTACGCAGTAGATAAATACGAGTACATGTCGCTGACAGCCGCTGAATAATGATTTATTATCATAGCTGGACAAATATGTCCCGTTCCACGTACATACAAGTGGAGCTATAGACAGTTCCGTATCCGTCTCAGTTTATCTCGTTTACTCGATCCGCTTGAATAAATGTTTTAATTAGGCTTGTCGTAGTCGAGGCAAGTTACACTATTGTCGTGTTACATAGAGCGCGGCGTGGGGCGGGGTGCTTCACGATACATTAGGTCGTTTTACTTCTTCATGATGAGCCTGTAGGATGTCAACAGTCCATTGCTTCATTGTTAAACGTCTAGGATATCTGAGTGTAGTTGCACATTAAAACGTGATAACCAAAACTGGTGTAGATGTATTACAGCATGTGTCAGCTATTTGAATAACCGACGGATGAGTTAAAACGGGATTTAACTACACCAGTGACTTCTTTAGTATTTCGATTATAACATTATGGGATAGGTACACTTGTCCATGACAACTAAGTACGCCGCTACTGAGTAACAAAACTGAGTAATAAACTGAGTAAAGAACAAAAAATCTATCGAATGTATCTGGTAATGATGAGATTATGTATGTGATATTTATCTCTTTACAAATGGCCGTGGACAACGGCGGTTACTACTCCAGACAGTGATCACGCTCGCAGCCTTCATCTGTATAAATTGATTGAGTTAAATATGTACATACATAGCCGGTCTTGACCCGCGGCTATATTCTATCATAACTAACACAAATTGCGCGTGTGACAAGTGTGTGTTTGTGTTATCGACGTTTGCGATCTGCACCGTTATCAGCTGCCTGTAGAGGCCTTTTAAGAGTCGGAAATCAAAAACAATATCATTTAATCTGGGCCTGATTTAGTCGTCTCCGTGTGTCTTGTAATGTAATAACCTCGGCCATGTCGTTTCGGTGATGTTGAAGTGATTTGAGTGAGTTGCGAGGTTGATTAATTTTAAACATTTACATACCATTCAGCATTTATCTTGAATGAAAATGTTCAGTATACATATACGAGTAGGTACTTGTACCTTGTTAAAGTCCCGACACAGACCATCATTATTATTTTTAGGCGAGTTTCGTCGTGTATTGTTATATTGACTACACTCCAGCAATGTTAATAACTGATAGGAAACAAAAGAACATCTAAAATAAGGTACACGGACCTAAAACAGGAAGGTCGCGGCTACGTAACAAACAAACAGACCACTGAATCATGATCTAATACGTGGGGTAGTACGTGCTGGCATGCACATACACTCACTTAGTTTTTACATACGAAGTGTAAACGCCTTTTTATAGTTCACTTACTTTAAAGGTGTTTAATAGCTCCGTGGAGCCATTTTGCTATAATTTCCAAGCTTAGTTATAATCAACAAATATAATTTTACACCTTTATAAAATCTGTTTAATCAAAAATAATGTGCAACTGATGTGAGCCGATGCCGTGACCACTCACTCTCTCGTGGTTCAAATGCTCGTTTGTTTTCTATTCACCTCCTATATCTATACCTAATATTATAAAGCTGAAGAGTTTGTTTGTTCGTTTGATTATTTGAGCACACTAATCTCGGGAACTACTGGTTCGAATTGAAAAATTATTTCTGTGTTGGATAGTCCGTTTACCGAGGAAGGCTATGTAACAAAACGCTACAACCAATTGGAGTTCAGTAGTAATAAGAAATGTTACAAAAACGGGACAAATGTTCCAACCTGATACGAAGTTCGTCAAGTTTACTAAACATATATGTACATGTATAGTAAACGTTGCGGTAGAACATTTTTGAAAAAAAGGAAAAATATCTTAATTTGCAGTGTTGCCAACCTTTACATAAGAAGTACATTATCTTGAAGCTGGATATGTAGCTTCATACTTCTCTGTATCTTGTATCTTGTAGCTTGGACATCAGGACTAACCTCAGTTAACGGATTGTCCACTATTTATGACAAACTCTGTATATTGCAACATACTAAGACGTAGACTTAGACATCAAGGGAACGGAAGGGCAAGAAGATAAGTTTTAGAATAAACACATTGTAGTTCCTGAAAATATTGAAACCAGTAAACACCTAAATAGAATTTATTCAGACACTGCTTAATTGAATTGACGCTAACTTGTGTAACCAATCAAAGATACTGGAGAGTAAAAAAGGTTTAAAACCGTTATATAACAAGATCTATTCCGAGTTGAGCGCTGAACGAAGAAGGTCAATGCTAAAGCGTAGTAAATAATGTAAAAACCGGAATTAAACACAGAGGTGTTTAACATGCTATCAATTTACAAAGTATTATCTGCATAGTTCTCATACACTGAATAACTCTAGTATCGGGATATTGACTAACACCAGGTGATGTGAAACCACTACACGATGGCCATGAAAATGATGCTTAATTATGTCTAAGTCTGGTATTCATCGAATGATTGCGCTGCTCGGATTCCTTTGATAAGACTTGTAATAAGGCGGTCAGGATTTATAGGGTGGCTAAAGGACAAAGAGAGAAAAAACATGGAGCTACAAATATACAAGTTATAAGTAAGTTTTATTGAAATGTATCTATATAAATATTGTACGTAAGGCCTGGTTCGATCAAACACAGAACAAGTTTTATTTTGTAAATAAAATCATAAATTACGCTTGAGTAAAGAACGTGTCATTTTACCAAACATTGTCCTCCTGTCCAGTAATCATCCGCTTTGTAAACTACTTTTTGCGGTAATGAGCAGGAAATATTGTCAGTTTTTAGAACAACTAGATTACATTTTAATATCACGAATAGTAGATACATAATATCCTGTACAATTACCTCTACATTGTACTGAAACTTTTAAGTAGATACAATGTTTGGTAATGATGACAGGTGGTGGTTAATTAGAACGATATGTAATAAATAAATCTTTATATGCATATATAATTCTTCGGTTCGTATGTATGTCACTAAATTCCTCCTAAACGGTTGGATATTTGTGAATCCTCTGGTCTCTGAGATAGTCGAAACTGTGTTTCGAGGACCATTGAATTACTTAATGTCATAACCTAATATTCAGTAACGATGATGCTACCTAACTTTAATAGTAGGTATAGCGAACTATGAACGGAAATTAATTTTAGCTCAATTTTTTTTACATAATATCTATTGAACATGAAGCTGCGCCATCGCTTCAATATTTGAAAACATCATAATGTCAATTTAACAGAGATATCGTTTCCTGAAAGATGACAGCAGCCGCCCGCTGGACAGGAAGGCTTGGCAGTTTACATTATTGATATTACTATTTTTTCCTCGAAAGAATCCCTCCTCGCTAGCCACCTGTACAGTTTCTGCTTCTATCGTCTTTAAAATCAAAATTTTCCTTTTTTCTTCTCTCATCGTTATTAGGCCCGCAAAGTAGACAAAGTATCCCGCGCGATATCAAAAAGATTGATGTGGGGAATTATTCAATTCAATCCAATAAAATTCATTTATTCGCAAAAATACATTACATATGTGACCTTAACATTACTATGTAGTTGCACACATTTTCTAGAACAGAGGAATGCAAGCTGCTAGGTTAGGCAGTTATGTTTGGTGTTACGTTTTATTTTTTTAAATTCAAACAATCCATACTTATACAGGATTTCGTTTTGACAGATTTTTTTTATTGTGAAGTGCTTATACAAACATCCCATAAGCGTCATTATTGTAAAAAGAGGTAAGTACAAATATTTCACAAACTACCTAGAGTCTTAAGAGCGTTAGGTCGTCAGGTATTTCTTGAATATAATATCTTCAGTCTTCTTAAATATATAATCATGATTCCTTACAAACAGATACGATTCTAAACTCTAATGTATATCTATACATAAAAGCCACATTGAGAATACCATTTTTTAAATAGTGGACCATGATCGCGAGGAAGACATAAATAAATATTGAAAAATTAATACTAGTTATTTAGTGTTCTAATCAGGACAACAATGGCGGGTCAGGTGTTGTAAATGAAATGTCCGATCTGAACGCGAATCGTCGACACAGTCCTCAATCGAGGCGGCCTCGTCCGTCACTCGTCACCCAGTCACGCTCGTGTCGCAGCCGCTGGAAATAACAATAAAACCATAAATCCATTTTAAACAACTTCGAATATTTAGGAGGATGGAATGTGTGGTTATGCACCTCTGTTGCATGTGGATACCCGATTTTGAGTTAAAACAAAACCAAAAATATGTACTTGTAAAAACCTCCTCGAGCCATGTAATAATAATCTAAACAGGTAGGTGCGCATAAATATTTCCACATCGTAATGATTCTGTGAGTTGATCTTGCCCTGAGGACAATGCTAAGTACTGTACCTGGGTACGTTGTTATGCTTATGGTCCCGTTGGGTTGGAGACATGTTGGTAGTGGAGCGACACGATGGAGCACACGGCAGTCGCACTGACATTACTTGTGTCGCGGGTGATATAGACATCACTGACACCCATGACCCGAGACCAAACCTGTTGGTGTCCTGTTAATGTCAACCCGGGCCGGAAATGAACTTGGGAGTTGAGCTGAGCTGACAGAGTCGCTACCAACTAGGCTACGGTATCGTCGAAGTACGGATGACGTACGACATTTAATATCTAGCGACTTATCTATTGTGGCTAACGAATGTACACGAACACCCTATTTGCATAGTTGTATTGATGAGCCGTTAGTTTGATCAGACCTTACGCACCTACGATTATCAACAGCATCATCCTCCGCTAATCATTGATAGCACCGACTAGTAGTTCCTTACTTATAAAACCAATTGTAAATTATTTTTTGATACGCGTTTAGTATATACGTCTATCTTAACATGTAGTTTTGAATAATGATGTGTCGGAATTGAACTCAAATCGGGTCGGAAATACCTCGTAACAGTATTTTGATTTAGGTTTATTTGGACTCAGAAACAATCTGCATTATGCCGCGGCAACATCACTGTACCGTTACACGTAAATATCTACAAACATATTTCATTCAAATATTCTCACTGCAAAAAATCTCAGTAATTTACATAACGTTATCTCATTAATATATGTATATCCGAAGGTTTTATCAATAAATCCCGGTGTGGTGCGCCTTGGACATGACCGTATTTAATTGATTACTGCAAAGGCTCCTGTCAATCGTATAGAACAAGAGTAAGGTCCTTTTGAGGCCGGCCGAGGTACCGTTAACAACACCGATCGATCATAATAAGAGGTTCATATAGAGCGGACGCCATAAATCTGCCGCTGACAATAATACGGTCACACGAGATGTCGACGTCGCGACGTGTAGGTGGAAGCTAATCGATGTAACATTATGTATTTATTATACTCGGCAGGACCGATACACCAGACACCGACGTGTCGTCCCAGAACTTTAAGCGCTAGTCGACAGTTAATATTAATCAGCAATACGCCGACATGTCACCTTTGCTGATGACATATTTCTAATTATTTAAAACGAATCGAAGTAAAATAAATGTTAACGACATAAACAGTGATCTGTCTCGCAAATGATTTATAATTTAAACCAAGACCTAATAAAACCAATGTTGTAGAATTTATGCTTACAAATAATGTGTACACAAAATGAGTAAAAACCTTAAGTTAAATATTGATGCCCATGGAGCGACTCAGGTTTTTGAGTATCAGTTGAATACCATTTATGTAGTACATTCTTGCAATAAATAAATTATTATTAATTTAGATTCTAAACTTCAGCCACAAATTTAAAAAGTTAAAGTCAATACAAGCGTAACTCTCGCAACAAGCTTTTATATCATACTAGCTGACCGCAGCAAATGTCGCTTTGCCGTATAAATGATTATCATAGAACTATTTTAAAAAACATAAACATGGTTATAGTAGGTTAACTTTAAAAGCTAGACATATGCTAACTTTTATTTAGAACTTTTAGAGGGGAACAATATTGTAATACATGATTTTTGAGTACCTTCCACCGTTTACTCAGCGCACGCGAGAAAAGATCAAAATTTTGCCATTTGCGTAATATTTTTTATTGCTGCTCCTCTTCTTAGCGTTATGTTATATAGCCTATAGCTTTCATCCAAAAACGGACTATCTTGCACTAAAAGAATTTTTTAAATCGGTTTAGTAGTTCCTGAGCTTGAATTCAGCTTTATATTATATTCAGATTTAGCAAGTCCTATTTGATATCCATATTTTTGGAAAATATAAAAAAACAAAGTCAGGCATGTTTGACTTAGAATGCCGTTACTTTATTTTTAAGTTATTCTTAGAAAGTACTTTTACTTGATACCCGTTTTGCAGGAGTACATTAAAATAACTGGTCCGCTATTTTCTGAGGTCCGCCATGTTGGATTTAGAATAACGTTATATAGTTAACCATGCATTGTCATTTTCATATCTATACAAGATTTCAGCTCAATCGGTTGAAGATATGTATGTGCTTCAAAATCGAATTGCAAGATTCCACCCGAACAAACATACTCGTACATACATACATTGCAAGTTAAATAAAAGCTTTTAATAAAATGGATACAACTCAAAATACATTACGTTATACTTATAATGTGACCATGAGGGGTCGCAGGTTCGATTCCTGATCGAAGCAGATATTTTTGTAACAAATATATATTTGTTGTGTTTTGGTGAGTTGTTTTGAGTGTAAGTAATGTGTCATTTGCGATGTCCAAGATACATGTACATATATAAAGTGTATACTCGTACATTTATCTATTTAGATGTTTCACCTTCCTCGCCGAAATCGTTCCAGAAAGTTCTCGTTTACAACTATGAATATTAATCAATGTTTAAAATCTTATTTATTTTTTCTTGTAATAGAGGGCTATAAGGCTGCCGTTTTATTATTCAATTAAGCAATAACCTGTATTAGGATTATGATTGATTTAATTATATCGCAATTATAAAATTAGACCGTGAACACTTACGAAACACTCGTTTACCTAATTGCTCGGCCATTGTAAAACAAACGTAGATTAATATACAGGGGATGCACGAGCCCTTACAAGTACCTCTTTACTGATCAACACTAATTAACTACCACAACACATTAGGGTACATACAAATGACGAGTTTAATGCATAATAAGTCTACGATAACCATTAGCCCAAACAAACACAAAAAAGCTGTTTATAAGAGAATTAGGGTGCAACTGGTCACGCGAAATAAGTTCAAGTACTGTAATACACATTATGTTGACATGATTTAATTAAATGAAGTTGAAAAATTAATTCCATTCATATTAATTACATTATTATGTCATTAACATGACATATTCAACACGTACTCGTTATTTACTTACAGCTCTAGAGCTTCCGATTGATATTTAATTAATAATAACGCAATGCACCCACAGGCCACAGATTTCTCTGGATCGTGGGTTCGGCGGACATTTGTCAAATGTATTTATCACAAATATTTCAAACCTGCGACCCCTCACTTCGCAGGTGGGTCACTACCGACAGCATTGCTGTACGTCATAATTTAAGTCGATCTCACTGATACACGTCATCCTTTCCTATCCTTATTTATCCCTTCAGCAACTTAAGGACTGATGGTTTTCATTAACATAATCTTTACAACCTTTATGAATGAAAGTTTATGTTTACGATATTTATAAAGTTACGTTTATAAAGTTCTAAAGGTTAAGAAGTATTACTTAACTATAATCAAATTAATGTATTGAAGCTAATACGTTCAGTTACCTGTGTATCGACGATTTAGTATATAGGTATGTATTATTAAAGCGACCGTTTGGCGGTACGAATTAGTAGTTCAGTTAGTGCCGACCGCGACACCTTTCTCCGAGTCCCCACCGATACGTACAGCGGTAGAGTACCGAGTGCAGGACAGGTTACATGGTCACGTGACGTGACGCGGATGGCCTTGACTTTCACCTTTTATCGAATAAACTCGCCGCCGGAACGTCACACCGACCACCGCAGAGCATGCAATATATTAAAGTATTGTATCCGCCGCGACTCAATTACCGCGTTACGCAACTGACCTAGTGTAGAGTTAAGTGATTGAATCTCGAATGTGTCATAGACCGATTATATAATTGACGACGCGACGGCGACCGTCGAAAATGTACGTGGCCTTGACTTTCACCTTCGCACGAACACAACGCGTCAACACGATAACACTCGGCGAAAAAAATAGGACAACAATAACAATATACAGTGATTTATTCATCAGAAGTAATTACATACCTTTTAATGGTAGGAAACGCGTGAATGCGTCATTGGTAGTGGGTATTTGGGGAACTAGCGCTCGGTTTTGTCACGAAATAATCATGACTAGCCCACGTTTTGCCCCGAGTATTAACAGTTGTTTACCTAAAGATATTGGCCGAGGAGATAGATTTTTGTTTTCTTTATTATAAATACAAAAGTTTTTAGAGAAACATCTAGCGGTCGAAATTCTACCTTAAGCTGTTAAAACTTTAAGGATAATGTTAACAGTTTTTTCTACTCTTACACATTAGTTAATGTATATCAGAAATTTTAAACTTTTCTATTTACTTTCGATACAAAACAGTCCTGTACAACTATAGTGAAATAGTGGCTTTGTGAATGAACAAAAAAATTGGTATTCCTATAAAAACGCCCAATTATCCATTCTGATTTCTTAGTTATATGCATTATTATTAACTGAAAAAGTACTTGATAGAAATAAAGTTAATATGTGACCAGCTTTGGGACATAAAAAGAATCATCAAAATCGGCACATCCAGTAAAAAGCAATGAAATAACACATAAAAACTTCGGATTGCATTGTGAATCTCCCTTTGAAGCTGGTAAAAACAAAATTTTTTCACTGACACTAAAGCTCGTCAATATAGCTACCGAATAACAGAATATTATTAAAAGCTTTTATTTAACTTGCAATGTATGTAGAGTAAGTGCGCCAATTATGGACTACCATAAGGATTTTGTGTTATAAAACTCAGAATTATAAAGATTAATCAGCCTTATATATTTTGAACGGTTCGTTAATTATTTGGCATCAAAAAAAAATGTTAGAATTCTTAAGGAACATGAACATCTTAGAAATAACCAACATTTTCTAAAATATGTCATTATTGTGCATAAGCA
>DWJN01002872.1:0-14506 GCA_018248895.1 Carystus phorcus
GTTTTATAACCGTTTAGATGTTTCAAAGGTTAAATACGGGTGTATATAAAGGTATTATAACATACGTGTTATTTATAAAAATATTATCTTATATTAATTATTTGTAACAAGTAACTATCGCCTCTGAATTCGTCTGCGGTAATATATGACTTGCTAGAGTATTCTGTGGTCAGTTTGAATTTAAACGGACGATTTTGTTAATATTTATGCGAATATTTAAGCGACATTTGACATCTTTAGAGATATTTTTTTTTAGTATTACTTTATACTGTTTAAAGAAGCGTTTAACGTGGTACTAAGTCCACTAGTTTAGGTTGTTCGTTGTCAATCTTTATAGTTTTATTAGGTAAAGAATAATATTCCATTATGTATTATCCTTATCCTTATAGACGCGAATGTAAATTGTTGATTAATACGAAACTTTTTAAACATATTCTTAGAGATACAAAAAAGACGTGATATACTTTTTATTAAAAAAAATATTTAAAAAATATATATGTAATAATGTTTTATATTTATTTAAGGGCTTTAACGCGAGCATAACCGCGGGTAATATATGTATGTGATAGTTTTTAATTGGTAGTTATAAGCCTTGAAGATTTATAGACTGCTAATTAACGACGGTTATTTGAATAAAAGGTTCGATGTTAACTAGAATTCGTTGCACAATCTTTTAATGGAATGTTATTTATCTTTGTTCATACGGGTCTGGTAAATATTTAACGGCGATATTATTATCTATGCTAATAGCTAGGTGTTAGGTTTTGTTTACGAAGATAACAGCGCTGTATAGTAAATGACGGGTCGTGAATAATATACATGTTGATGATTTAAAATATTATAAGAATACGTTGAAATATAATAGTTTAAAGGCCAGCAGTGAAAATAGAATGAAAAACAAACCCAAACCTAATTTTATTTCTTAGGGAAATAAAAAAGATAGGGCTCATGTAGCTCGTTAGGGTGTTGGCAGTTCGACACTCAAGTAAATTTTTTTTTCGTCCATACAAAGAGTTAGGAGGAATATAGTTAAGATAGAAGGTTATGTGGGACTCAGCGCACTTATGGAAAGCTCAAAATTTAGCCGTTTTCGCAATACTTTTTATTGCTGCTCTTCTCCTATTCCTGTTAGCGTGATGTTATATAGCCTATAGCCTTCCTCTATAAATGGTTTATCTTACACTAAAAGAATTTTTCAAATCGGTCAAGTAGTTCCTGAGATTAGCCTTTTCAAACAAACAAACTCTTCAGCTTTATATATTACTATAGATAACAATAGATAACAGATAGATTGTAATATTGCAGTATATAGCTAGGTTAGAATCTATAAAACAAAGTTTGGCAAAGGGAGATCTCCCTGTAGGCGAGGTGTGGCCTAGGGAGCGGCCGAGCTCCGACTGTTAACGTTCGGAACTTGTTTTACCAAGCGTTGTAGAAAACTTCGATAGCGTGATTCAGGCGTGGCGTGACGTCATCGTGTGACGTGTGGTGCGGTCGCCACAAAGGTATAAAGCCCATGTGTCTAGAAGCGCCCACCGGCCGCGCTCAGCGCTAACCGGTGCTCGCTGTTTGACAGATAAGTTATCTGCAGCGGACGCGTTCGGGACCGGAGTGGACTCGGGCGCGGTGTACGCCGCGCACGTGAGCGTCGGGGGCGTGGCCACGGCGTTCTTGGTTATCCTTGCGTCGTTAGCTGCCGGAGCACTAGGGTGAGGTGAGTTGAGAAAAAAATATATTCCTTATTTGTACACCATATAAAATCATCTATGTGTATAGAAAAGTACAGTATACAAAGGGTGACCTAATCGCTAAGGTAGCGATTTCTTCCAGGCAGCCTTTGGGTAGAGGATATTAAAAGAATGCATAGAAGAGGGTAGCGCTGAAAAATATATAAATAGTTGGAAAGTTGAAATCTTTTTATTAAGTATTAAATTCGTTAATGATTGACGTTAACTCCTGATGGTAAGTGAAAAGAAAAGAAGAAAAAAGATTTTCCAAGGAAAATAAGTTTATTTTTCCGACATTTTTTCAGTACTTTTTTGTAATGATATATTTAATCAAAATCTTACATAGATGAGACGTTTTTCTATCACTAATGAATTTTTATTTTACCGAAAAATAGACGGAAAAATGTCCATGCTTTTTTTTTTCTTTTTTTGAGCGGTTACGCTTCAATGACGATTTGGTGTCAGTAGTGTCCATGGGGGAATATGATTTACTCATCTCATTTCGCCGGTCAGTTACATAAAATATGTAAAAAATGTATAAAGTAAAAAAAAAGTAAAAGTAAAAAAAAATATATCTAATATTTTTTTATTTTTGTTCCAGATATTTTGATATATACAAATTATGGAGACATGTGATACGAGTTACAAAAGGCCACGCAAAGTAAGATCTTTCCATATATATTTATATAACTTACACCTAAGCAAAGCCAGGCATGGTTGGGTATTTGACAAGTTTTTAAAACCCATTTAACATTATTCAGTAGGAACCAAAGAACCTACAAACAGTTATTATTTTTAACTCTGGTATGTATTTGCCTTAAAATTTCAAATTACAAATTCATTATTCCAATAATCTGCCAAAACGTTAATATGAGCAATATGGGGTCTTCTGCCTTCGGTGACGTCATACGCAAGTAAAATAGAAAATAAAGTCATATTCGGCGGATGACATTTAGTTGCGTGTGACGTAGACCCGACGCAATTCGGACCGTTTTTTGTCACGTGACCGACATCTAAGAAAGTGTATTTTTAATATTTGATTTTTGGATAAACTAATAGTTATTTGCAAATTATTTAACTGCAGAACGTTTTTTTACTTCATAATGTACAGAACTGTCTATAACAAACACTTAATTTTTAATAGTGTCAAATACCCATTTCTATGGATATAGAAACTTGTATACGTAAACGCATTTTGAGGTTAAGTTAGGTTAGGTTAGAGTAAATGCTTTATTACTTTTAGAACCCAGTGAGTTATTTTACACGCAGTATTTCACACGCCATTTCCACAGTAAAACTATATTATAACTTGGACATATGTACATAATGGATGTATATGTGTATATTACAACTTGGATATTAGTACATAATGAATATACTATATGTGATTTTATTGTACTTTTTAGTAAGTATTATTATTATTTATTAGTATAAGTATTCTAGGGCTTAGACTCATAGAGTTTTCTCAGTCTTCAATATGGATTTTCACTGAACTTTTTTTAATATAAAATAATAGTACAATTTTAAATGTCGGTTAATTAAACATATTTAAACAGGAAAGGCGTAGCAAAGTTCTGAGGAGATGGCTCCACTAGAGTTTGAGATATATAAGTACATAATATATTATATAGATTTTGCTTTTGAAATCTTCAGATTTGGAGCATTTAAAGCATATTCTTTTTTAAATCATGATATATGTATGCTTTTTTACTTTGAAATGTTTTTGGAAATAGGGGAATTACTATTTTTTATAAGTAAACACTTTAATTAAGAAGATTTGCTATAATTATGTAAGATATGTCTCGCAATTTAAACAATTAACGTCAATAATAATGTAATCAAATCAATGCAATGTCTCAATACAATATCACATAATCTAGTAACGCCATCTCGAAACAAAGCTTAGCTAGCCTTTCCCATTATAACGATATTTATATAATAGATATCTATGGTTAATATATATATTACTTTTAAAATAGGTACTGTCAAACAATTTGACAGTTTGTGATATTGAACTAACTGCGGTTGTAATATATTATAAAACATAAAATGTATTATTATAAAAATTGTATAGTTTATATAAAATTATAGTCAATTTTATAAATCCTTCTTTGTAAACTATTCTTTTTTTCTTATAATTTATAATCTATGAATGTTAATGACATTCTTTTTTTACTTATTTAATGTGTTGCGTATTTGTAATAACTTATATCAGGGTGTATATTTAAATGAAGGTCTATATTATTATATTAAATATTAATAAATGTTTAATGCATGTTACAATCTCTTTTATAGTTTCCTTTTAAACACTATACACTTTTTTATTTTCTTCCTTTTTTGTATTTTATTAGTGTCTGTTTTTTTATATTTCCAGCCTTTTTGTTTTTCGTACTCAATATGAACTATAATTTAATTCATTTAAATTATAATAACGATTTTCTGAGACGTATAAAATGAAAATGAAAAATTAAATTTAATAGTAATAAAATAAAATTAACCCGGTGCAGAATAATTAAAAAAATACAATTAAAAATATAAATACACAATGAAGGTTAATTTTAAATTATAATCGCGAAAGTCACACACAAATAAAGTCAATCTTAACAATATTATAAATGCGGTAGTTAGGCACGATTTCCCCTCGGTTCTGATCCTTCAACTAATATGGTATTCTCATTAAGAAAATCCTTTACAGTTAATAGAAAAGGTATCATAATCAATATGGCATGAGATACTCATAAAATTTCGTTTTGTGAAACCCCTAATAAAGTCTAATAAAGTTATAAACTAGTTCATCTATGAACTTTCTAGTGTTCGTAACGAATTTCTCTCGTAAATTCGTGCATTGCTGTTAATTTGCCATCTGGTTTACGATAATTATCGACATTAGATACATTTTAACACTATAGACCTGGCTATGGATTAGCAGATATGTAGATTTACAATAATATATAAATTATATGCAATTAAAAGCTTAGCTTAGGCACCAGTCTCTCACAATATGACAGTTATGTAACTCTATATTAAGATGAGAATTAAATTATATTATTATTATATAGACAAGATAAATTTTGCACTCTACTTTAAGTCGGGAATTTAGAACCAGGTATATTATTATTAATTAAGTTTTCATCAATCAGAATATATTAATATTAGAAATGAAAATAAAACCACAATATGATTCAAGGATTCGTTTAATACTTATTTATCTATGATCTAAGACAATATTACTGTTCAGATGCAAATGTAATGAGTTAATAGTTTTAAAATATACGTTCTGAGGTTAAGGAAAATGTAATCGTGTATTTGCTTTTCAGTTGATACGGGCATTAATGTCGCTATTTAAACATTTTTATATTATTACTAGCAGACTCGGCCACGCATTGCTGTAACTATGGTTTACATACTCAATTTAGCCGACTAATTACGTTACACCGCCATCTGTTAGAATCTTATGGAACTAATTCTTTGTAAGATATTGAACATACATTTTGCAATAAAATAATATTACGACTATATTTGAGATGTAAGCTATCCTATCTTTCAAGTTGGATCAAACTGCACACGGTGTGCAAAATTTTATTAAAATCGATTAAGTAGTTTAGGAAGTTCATCGCGGACAAACACCGTGACAGGTAATTTATATATGTATATTAAGATTTTAAATATTTCTTATGTTGCGTAATTACAATGTTGTTGACTATTTGTTAATATGAAGACTATAAATATATTAAAGGGATTTTATTGCAAAATATTAAATGATCTTTTGTTTCAAAAAATAAATTCGCGTCGGAAACTAAATAAAAAAAGTATTTTTTTTATTTATGTTACACGTGCACCTATTTAAAATTTAAGCTATTGCTCTGACCGTGGCTTTTTTAAATATTTTCAATTACCTTTAACGATAAACCCAAGTCGACAGTAATAGGAAACTCGCTGTTTAAGGATAATGTGTTCCATCTCAACAGTAATAGGAAAATCTTCTGGAACTATCTTATTAAAGTTTAACTGCGTAATGACTAACCAGTTTTATTCAGTTACTATATATTCTTCACACGTAACATTAGTATATTTCTCTATAATAAAGTTTCTTCTCATTTCTTGCCGACAAATCAGTGGTGCCTTTAGTATTGCTGATATCTATAGACAGTGGTGAATTATCATAATGTGCTTCGTATGTTTGTCTGTCGGCTATTTATATAAAAATATATACTCGTATGTTTTTCCCTAATTTTTGTTATATAAATGACAAATAAACACTTACAAAACATAATTAATAATTTACCATTACATTTATGCGAGTCATAGGAATAACATTTCTTAGTTTAAAGAAATGTATTATTATTGTTATATATTTGCTAACTTAATGTTAAATTAAAAATGCTTTTTTATTAATCTTTGTTTTTCGCAGTATGTAGTTTTTTTAATGATTTGAATTTTGATGCAAAATGTATATCACAGCATTAATTGAAGATGGGATTTTTAAATTAATTTGTGTACTTACGAGTTCCTAGTAATTGTTGGAAAAAGGTGAGAAAGACATCCTCCAAATACCTGAGTTTATGAGGATCGATACACTTAGACTTTGATCCACAAATTGACGATTTTAATGTGACAAATGAACACGGTATATCATTATTTAACATTAAAAAAATGTTCATCGCATAACAAGTGCTAAGAAATAAGTTTAAATTAATCGCATTGGAATTTCCAAAACGTTCTCATTGCTGTCAGTTCCGATTCTGAACTAGTTCCTAATCAAGAATCAGAATCTTTTGGTACGTGCAAGTACTGATTGATAATGACAGTGTCGTGCAGTGTAATGCGATTAGACTGGTCTCTTCAATTAGCGTTACCTTGCCTGTGCGGTAGATTTATGAGCGGATGTCTATTTTTATTGCACTTCCTGGTCTATTGTGATTGTACCGACCTTAACTGCAGAGCCGGAAACTGCAGTTGTTCGAAGTAACCATTCGTTGTCTGCCTGCGTCGAATGGTTACTTTTTCGTTGGATTCGATGTGGTTTTCATATTGAGATTGGATTGTCATTCACAATAATTTTAAACTTATATACTACTCAAAATAAAATAAGGGTTACATAGTATTTTTGGTGTGTCATGAAGATTACAATGAATGAAATTGTTTATGGTTAATTTAAATTAATTGAATCGTTATAGCTGTGACCATGTTCTATGTAAATGGAAATCGGTGTAAAATACAACAAATTCGTGTTTCCAGTTTATTTTGAAACTCTGCACCAAAAGTATTGCGCTGTAATGATGCTGACTTGGCAATATTGAGAACTCACACCCATAAGCAGTTTCCCTCGCGATTACGGAACACTGAAAATTATGTAGTTGAATACAGGATTTTCAAACCTTTTAACCACGGTACAGACCATGATCAAACTAATTAATGGCGCTCAATAATAACAGTATAGAATCTGAACAGATTAGCATAATAGAAAATACCATTTCATTTGAGGTCACGAGTCAATAATTCTATATTAAAAATCACAATCAAAGTTATTCGTCTTTAAATACAATCCGATCATTTGTTATCTAAGCTATTATATAAAATCTTGGAACATATAGTATTAACTTTTATATAACCATGTTAGATAACAGCTCGTAAGTATAAGTAAAGTATTTGTGTAACACTACGTAAGACCCATGTAATCCTCCATCGTTCTACGTGTAAATACTTTATTACAGTTCTAAGAGCTCTGTAGTGGGATGTAATGTTTTCCTCTTGCTGTTTTCTCCAACCAACCCTAGTTTATATAGGCTGAGTAAGCGTTATTTTTATAAAGCTGATAAGATAGGTATTTTCTATCGAGATTGTAGGTATTGCTATAGGATTACCTACTGATTTCAATCAATAATTCTATTTAAAAGTAAGAGATAGTTTGCTAAATTGTTAGTTTTAACAGTGTGATTTTTAAAAACACTGAATTCAGATATTCGTCATTTCAATGTTCTTCGTAATTTTTTATGCAAAAACGTGCCCGTTGAAATACAGTCCTTTGATGTGCTGAGAATATAATGTCTTCAACCAATTATTGGCCCGATGTCTCTCCAAAGCCATAGTCTCCACCACACTGCTCCAGTGCAGATTGGTCGAAAATAAAATAATATACTTTTACCATAGTGATCCTTACCTATTTAATGGCGATTCTCGTTTTGGCAAATTCGTTGTAAAATATGTACCAGTGTACCTTCAATTTTACCTTCGTATTTCAATTCGTATCTAAAGAAATAACACACAATTTATCATTCTATTGCCTAATGACAATAATGCTAATACATACACCAAAAAGGAAACTAAATAACACGTTGTCTCTAAGTTTTATCATATTCATAAAAAATACTCTTTCGTTATTGCATTACAATTTTATAGTAGGTTTTGTAGTGACATTTAGTCTGATAAAGAATAATATTTTATAGCATGTAGTAAGTCTTCACTAACTAGTAATCTAAACATAGCCCCTATGTACACAAATAATGTGTTCCATTGAAATGGTGATTATATGCAATTATCGCGCGTATGTCGTCGCATCAAGGTCGAATATAATGGAGCACATCCCGCATTGTCGTGCTATAGCTTTTAAATGTATTGTGTTATTTATTTATTCATTTCAGTAGAATATAAAACGCAAAATGCGGTATTTAAATAAAAATTCAACACTATTTATTTCAACAATAATAGGAAAACTTTCTTTCGTACTAAAAGTAACTTACAATTAATTTGTAGACGCTTGGAAAAAAAAATCAAAATTTTTTTTCTTTGTTTCTTCTCTCTTGACAGGCAATGCAGTAGTAATGTTTTAGGTGTTGCTTTTAGCCATGGGCAACTTTGACCACACCATCGAGTGGCTCGATTGCTCGTTTGTCTTTTAATGACAAAAAATGCAAGATTTTAGTCATGACTTGGTTTATTGTATAAACAAACGCTAATGTCATAAACTTTACCTTTTTTGGCATAAAAATATCAAATACGACTAACATAAACGCATTTACCTTTATCGCTTTATAAATTTTTTTTTTCAGTTATAAATATCCAATGTTTGTATAAAATAAACCAAGCCTTTCGCAGTTTAGGCAAATAATATTATTCTATCTAGCATAATAAGTAAATTCATGATCCATTTACGTAAACATTGTAAACCTTTCTGCAATTACAAGCGCGTGAATTAGTTTGAACACAATTCAACATCCGTTGATAAAAATCATGTTTTTTTACATATTTTTCTTTTGAAAAACAATGACGTTAATGTTTGTCTGTCCTAGCCACTACCGCCTACATTACATACGTCGTTTAACTAGTATAAAGTAACCGGCAATTTGATTTTTACTTCATTGCGACAGGGTCTATATTTAAATGTTATTCTTACATCACGGTTAACCTTGTAGCTTGTTAATTTTTTATCACTACCAACTTACTATAGGCTTTGAAATAAATCCTATTGTCGAGTTCACAAGCGTTGTGTCACTACTAAGGCTGGCACCATCTAATTTGCTGACCTTAATACTTGTTAGATTTTTACCTTAAATCAATTCGAGTTTTCGATGTGACACTTGGGAAAAAAATAACAAAATAAAAACATTGTTTTTTACATTAAAATAATTACTAATATTGATTTTGTAATAAAACTTATTTGTTTTATTACATTAATTATAGTAATTGGGTTTGTTTTGGCAAAATATAATAGAGATTTTAACACCAGTTTGTAATAATAACTTCAGTACAACTTATTTAATTTGAATAAATCCAAACAAGCCTACACTTATGACAGCCCTGTACGATGTGGCGAATATAATTTGCAATTGAAAGTAGATTTCCTTCGTTTTCATTTATATTACGCGATATTGACTTAGAAAATGTTTTTTTTTATTGACTAACTATTTGTTTACCTAAGCGCTTTTGAGAACTGTAATATTGTTTTTATAGTTTATTTTTTTTTTGTACATTTACATACATGTGGTATTTATGACAAAAGAACAATATGAAAAAAAGTCGTTCTGAAAAATAAGAATATAGGAACGAAAAGTTTATTTTGAGAAAAGGACATTATTATGCGCTTTATTAGACAATTTATTAATTTTTTATATTCAACTTTCGCGATATCAACCCTTACAAGACAGAAATAATATTTTGCTCACCAGTAAAGATAGAGCTAATATTTGACAATTAAATATGATAATAACTTGTGACGAAACTCAGATACATGTGCAAATATTTTTGTCAGAAACTTTTTCAGTACTTAGAACATTCAATGTATAGAAAATGTCTGTCGGAATTACCTAGTATAAATTATATAAACCATATTATTATTAAAGAAGTAACCGACAAATAAATTTATTTCTAGTGTAGTGTGTAGTAAAAAGGCTATTTATTAAATGAAAGACAAAGAAAGAAAATCCTTTATTAATAACTTCATTTTTCGCTAGATGTTAATTTTACTAGGCAACAAAAATCTTAAAATAATATTGAACATAGTGTCGATTTAGTAGGTTTATGTTAAATAAAAAAACAGAAAACAAAAATATTTATTTCGATTTGAGAATTAAATTGTTCCATGTTTTCAAGAAAGGGGGGATTATGACTTATTTTCACAATATAATTTATATTTCTTATATACGGATTAGGTACATGTGTATATGTTTTTATTTTTCCTTGATATATTAATGGGAAAACATCTTTACAGACAACAGGTACATACAAACATTGACAAATCCAAACTAAACAATGAACTTCTAAAAAAATTAGGACTGAATTATTTTGAAATCAGATTTTACGTGATAAATTATAGAAAATATTTTATTTTAATAGTTATAGAGAAAAATAGTGCCTTTGATTAATAAAATATTATTGTCTGAGAAAGTGTTCGTTAGTTTCATTCTATTATGACTTCTTTCAATACGTACGTACTTACTTCGTTCTGTTAAGTTTTATAGATATACATACTTACTAAATTGTAATACTGTACCAGTTTCAATATTTTATCGGTTTACAGATATTGAACACGTTTATGAAAACCATTTTCGAACCTGAAAAAAATACCATACTTATCAGAAATAGTTTTTAAATTTTCTTATTAATATGCTAATAAATACATATATAAATAGCATACAGATATATTGATATGCTCTAATAAACAATACTTAAAGATAATAGACTCTTTATAAGAGTAATTCTGGAATATATTTATTGTAAAAATATATATAAACGAGTATTTAAATATCGATATCAACAACGATACAAACAAAGTATTTTAAACTTAAATTTAACTGGATTCGAATAATCAATTTCAAACTATGTATTTTATGGCGACAAAATCAGAACCATTGGAATTATACCAATGGAATTATAAGTATTATTAAACAAACGTTTTTTAAATTAAGTTGTTAGTTTTAAAATATTTTAATTAGACATTAAATGAAACATTACAGTGTTTAAAACAATAAAGCGAATCCAAATGATTTTCACATATAAACGTATATACATATAACGCTCACTTAATTGTTAAACTTTAGTAGCTCGCAGAATTTAAACACTCTATATATAGATTTATGTGGATGTAAAATATATTTAAGTTATTAAATACCTGTTTGCTCAAGAATTATCTGTACTCAATATGAACGGCGGTCCATTAACAGCGTTCACGGACAACTGAAGTTGTCAAACTGAAGCCGGCCTCTCGCCGAGAGCGCTAGATGTGACTGCGTCTGCGCATAATGACGCTATTATGCACAGCTTTGTGTACAGGTTGATGTTTTTAGTCATTATTTTTTATTAAATGAAAATCTATTATTTCATTTAAGAATGATAAATAAATGTAATATGAATGTGTATATATTTATTATATGTATAATGTATGGTGTGTATGTTGAAACGTTATAATAATATATTTAACAGTACAATAAAAACTTTAGAAAGGTAATCAAGAATCGATTATATAAAACTATTTACTTATAATTACTACGTAAAATCTAAAAGATGTATAATATTATTAATAAAAAAGGCCATTGTGTGTGCTCGTAACTACAAAATAATATTATAGTTAAATTTTACAATTACATACATCTAAGTAACCGCAATATATGCAAATATTTCCTTAATTGGGATGATATTGTGACGTCTTAGTAACAAAACATTAGCCGCGATGTTTCCTTGAATTAGATGGCAAATATTCTTCGTGTTATTGACAAAAATGATATTGGGAATATATTGTACCATGCGGTGACCAATGCTGAGTTCATACCATATTTATATCGTAGTTTTAAAATTATTTACATCATCGTTTTGTTACATAACTGTACACAACACAATTGGTATTAAATACGTATATTTTTTTTATATTTTAAAATAATTATTTTTTGTTAACGATATAAATGATGAAACAATGTTTTTTGTTTTATGTAAATGTCTCTTTGACTGGTATATTATTATTATATGGAGACAAAACCTAATAAATTCAGTTGTAAATTGGTATATTTATGTCGCACGTATCTGAAAAGACCAAAAAAATTGTTGATAATTTTTGTTCATACGTGAACAAAATTTTATTTATGTGTTTCTACTATTGAAACAAATGTGACAAATTACATACAGAAAAATAACATTTCAAATTTATAACACGCCTGATAAGATGGAACACAATTTGATATCGCGCGTAGTCGTAAATAAACGTAAGTAAAATAATATAATAAATATAAGTAATTAGGTCTTTTTATACTTAATAAGATACATAAATACAGACACACACATTTTCCAATGGGTTGCAGTTATTTTTAAACATTAAATTTTTTTATCTGTACATACTGATATAGTAGCTGATTGATCTACTAACTCTTATATTGTCTGTGTAAGCAGAATTTACCTTATCCTGAATAATGTTATATATTACTAGCAGACCCAGCCACACGTTGCTGTGACTAAGGTTTACATACTCAATTTAGCTGATAATTACCTCACACCGCCATCTGTTAGAATCTTACGGAACTAATCCTTTGTAAGATATTAAACAAATAATTTGCAATAAAATAATACTGCGACTATAAATTGCGATGTAAGCTATCCTATCTTTCAAGTTGGATCAAACTGGACATGGTGTGCAAAATTTGATTAAAATCAGTTAAGTAGTTTAGGAGTCCAACGGACAAACACCGTGACACGTAATTTATATATGTATATTAAAATAGTAATTATGTTTAATTACCGGGAGAGTTTAGTTGTCTATATTACAGGCTTCTTGTCTAGTTTAGAGACTGACTAACACATTATTCTACCTATTACTATGATGTAGTACTTCTATGAATGTTGTGTAATTTGTCATGTCTTATTAGATTTAAATAAACATTATTATTATTGCTTTGTAAGAAATTAATTGCATTGTATATTGAATAATTATTTTATTTAAACACGTTCTGTATAAATAATTATATGATGATATGAGAAGTGATTGTGAAGGTTGATATCCGAATAATGAACAGCTTAATATAGGGTAAGATATCCTGTTACCAGCACTACGATAAATAAATGCGGGAATGGTGGGCGAATAAAATGTATTTTTCGTTGTCCACGGGTTTATTTCTTATTAAATTTAATTTTCGTCTTACATTCGCACACACCAGAGTCTTTAAGAGGAGAGTTAATAGGCTTTTACTAAGTTAATGCGTCCACCATCTTAGACACCCTCACCACTTACCACCACGTGGAGTTGATGTCAAGCATTACTTGTAATAAATAAAAAAAAAAAACCATCCCTCGTCGTTCACACCAGATTCGCCATATTACTCTTTCCCGCTTTATCAGTTCCCATTCATACTGTCGTCCCTTTCTTCCTTCACCTTTTCCTCTATCCGTCCCTTTCACACATCTGTCTTACATAAACTACAAACATACCATAATGTTACATAGTTTTTTTCTTAATCAAATTTATACAAAGCAATAATTTAGCATCCATCCCACTTAAATTTAGACGACAATGAAGTTGGGTTGAAAACTAAAAAAAGACTCATGCGTATTATTTCCAGATTTGTTAGGTCATAACAGCCTTTGTTTCGTTATTTCTATCTCTTTACTCTTTACTTTACTTATCTCGAAACAGGGTGGTTATGACGTAACAAACCCTGTAGAGATTACGCGCGTGAAGTGATTTTTTTTAAGTTTATAGTTATGACATATTTACGTATATATGTACATATATATGTTGTGTACATGTACAATATTTTAACCTTTGATTAATATAAATATTTATTTGTTTTTTTCACACTGTCGTATTTATACCGCGATATCGCTCACGGTGTCGGTAATAGGGTCTGTTACCCTGCACTGTAGAGGTTACATTGGTCGATTTAATGCTATTTCCGTTAAATAAGGTTGTTAATATACCTCAGTAAACTACTTTTAAATTAACAATATCACGGTCAAGAAAGATTGGATGCACTTGCAGTTTGGTTTTAGGGCCCGTATATTCTCTTGGAAAGATCTCGAGTCGATCTTAAACGATCGACATAGTTAAGTAATTGCGGGCGGTCGGTATTTGGATGGGTGACCGCTAGTGGCATTTCTTGAACGTTTCCGTGCTTCGGAGGGCACGTTAAGCGGTCGGTCCCGGTTGCTATGAACATAGCAGTTGTCAAGCCATATCGGAACGGGCGGTTTAAAAACATCCGACACTTGGGTTGGTCACTAACGCCTCCACCAATCCGCATTGGAGCTGCGTGGTGGAGTATGCTCTAAACCTCCTCAGTGTTGAGGAGAGACCCGTGCTC
>DWJN01002873.1:0-14504 GCA_018248895.1 Carystus phorcus
GGCGTAATGGTCACCACGCCGGACCGCCGATCGAAGGGTCCTGGGTTCGATTCCCAGCGAGGCCGAAATTTAAATGAGTTTAAATTTCTCTTCTCGGTCTGTGTGTGTTTGTAATTGTTTTCCTGTGTTGTCCATGGCACCCACGGCACAGGGTATCCTAGTGTGGGGCTATGAGTGTGTGGCGTTATTTATTTATTGTAAGTTTTACGAACGGTACGTATTCGTGCACGCAATTGCGTGGGCGTACGTAGATTTGCGTCGAAGTGAACATAACCTTGCCCCTACGTGCAATCGTGATGACGTTGTAATTTTATTTATTACGATCGCCTTTATTGATTTTATTACTGACAAAATTATGGTTTGCGACGGATCGTCTCACTGTCATAATCTGCGGGGGTCGTTAGCTACCCCACGCATGGAAAAGAACGAAAGAAAGAAAGAAAGAAAAAAAAAGAAAAGAAACAAACGTATACAGTGGATAAGTTTCAGTGTGTGGTTTTGCAGCGAGTTTTGTTTAGTGACGACGGGGCGACGAAATGGAATACACGGTGAGATTATTGTTCACTATTTGAGAACACAGACATAGTTTAAAACGTAGCGGCTAATACTTCAATTGAATGTCTGTGCTACGGCGAACCTACATCGGATCGGATCGGATAGTGTGTAGACTAGCTCACCCGCAGAATATGACAGGGGTTAGGGTGCGGTCACATCGTGCGTTCAGACAGTAATTATAATATACATACATATATATTATTATTAAATTATATACGCTTTGATTTGTTGTAAATGTTTACAGCCTTATTTTGAATTTATTTTGACAGAAACGGCGAGGATTTGTGTTTTGGTGAAGTCATCCGCTGGTGGCAGATTGTTTGTGTAATTCAACACTATTATTTTCGTTTAGTTTCTGTGATTGGTCAGTTAACGTTTAAACACAAACTCAGGCCGGTTGGGTTCTCAGGAATGGTAGTCAAGTCGATGCATACGTTCTATAGAATACTTTAGGGATCTTGACCAGTATATGCACAGCTTCATATGAATAAGCGAACAAAAGTAATTCAAGACCATTGTTTTTATGAGCTGGCAACACTCTTAGTAGAACGTTAAGCTGATCAATTTCATGAGCAATTATTGCTCTTAATATGTATGGAAGTATTTAGTCCCTGGTACAATTTGGTGCATATTGTTCATTAGAAAATTTTGTCACATCATGTGAACAAGGAAATGCATTACAACCAATATTAATTAGTAGGAGTTTTGCGCTTTCGGAGACTTCGATCAGGACCAGAGGTCGATTGCATTAAATAATAATATCTAAAAATAAATAAACTCTCTGGTTTAAGTTAACACTGCAGTTGTTATTACTTCAACTGCACGGAATAACTACGTACGTAACTTCTATTTTATCGTCGATGCGTACGCTAAAAAAATAATTGATATATATATAAATAAGTTAGACAATGAACAGGAGTTAAAATTATCGTTTATTTTTCTATTATAAGCGGATGTCTTGACCATCACAATAACCCGCCTTTTTATCATGATTTTTTCAAGTTTATCTATGTAACCGCCAGATGGCGTTTTTGCACAATAACTGCTAGATGTGGCCGTTACTTTGTATGGAAATGGCAACATGTTTTTGTTCGATGTTAAAAAATACAGATTCGAAAATTATATAGATTTTTTTTTACATTTTTTTATATTCAATACATATTATTATTTCAAAAAAGACAGTCGAAATATAATAGTGACATGTTGTCATTTTTATATGACGTATTATATTATAACTCATTATTTTAACAGTAATCAATAGTATAATAATATTTGTGTCACAATTTCATCTCACGTTTTTCACCAATCTTGACACTGTTTTATTTCACGACATTATTATTTTTAACTTGCACACCCTCTATTAAACGCTTTTAACCGATGATGCTTATAACAAATTCAATTTACTAAGGAATAACCTTATTTTATATTAAATTTGACAAGTCTTTGTAGTATACTGACCCTATTAATTTATTATATAACATAATCGGTTTCTCTACTAACAAGTGTATTTTTTTTATTGTATCTGTAATAAAGAAAAACTGTGGGCAACCACGATAAATTGACACTTGTGAGGTATTTCAATGAGCAAAAAATAACCTTTATACGTTTATTTTGTGTCAGAATTTAATTAAACTAGGAATTTTTGACAAAAAATATATTTTTAGGTTTAGTAATTCATTGTTTTTTTATTTTGCAACTTGTATGCATTAAAAATTTAAACTTATTAATGAGAATGATATAGACGGAATAGCAATTCAAATAAACGATGTTAATTTAATGTGGTATATATTTTTTTCTTTATAAATATTCAATATCATTTAGAAACTTGAAATAGTCTTTTGCCATAAGCTAAGTTATTTATAACCGCTTAAAGGTATCTACAAATTTTATTAATATCAATAAATTTCAACTTTAATTTGATCCCAAGACATTGAGAACAATTGCTAATTTAAAATGGTTTTGTTCTTCAAAATAATGCTATAAGTATTGGATGTTCTTATAAATATGTACTAGAAACTATTTTTTTTAATCTACATTTGACTATTTTAAACATGGTTGAATCGTTACTATGTTGACATATAAACAACCTAATAAAGTAGAAATAAATACTGTGGCGTTTCTTATTTGATTTTAATCTTGTACGTAATTTTTCATTTAAACGTTAGAATATTTTTTGGCAATTTTAACATTTAACAGTTCAATAGGCGATATAGTAGCATAACTATAGAAATTTTATTATCAGGTAATTAGTGTTAACCTGCTAGCAATTTATTATCATCTTAAGTTGATTTCTATATTTATGATGTCAGTTCTTGTGTAAAATGCATGTATCGTAAAATTACGTATTAAAAATAAATTCTACAATATTTTTTGGATCATTTCATTTATGGAATAATATATTCAAAATTGTATAGAATTATATACATAATACAGTTAAAAAAAATCGTTATTCAAAGTATAAGGTTATTCAACGTATAAAATCCTTCCAAGATATTTTACTACATTTTCAAATGGATCAATTAATTAAACACTGTATATCGTTCATTATAAACGTCATTTGCTATTTACATTCGTCATTTTCTCATCTATATACATAGAATAAGCGATAGATACATATCGATCGATTTACTTCGACATCACTTGCTTGTTCACTACGATTATGGTGACTTTTCGATCACTATACGATGTGTCCGGTGCAGGTTCGCTTTGGAATAAACTTTAGAATATATTAAAAACTGCGACGTTATTAAAGATTTAAAGGCCGAAGTGACTAATTAGTTATTCGTTTATAGTATGTTTTTGTCACTATTTAATAATTATATTCTCTAGAATATCTTTGAAAGACTTCCCATTTTAATATAACGCGTTTTATAATTGACGTAAGTTTTTTGAGATTATTTTTTATACTGTATCAAAATCCAAAAATGTGTTTTCTTTCTTCGTTGGATTAATTCGCTAAAACATTGTCGTCTTTGGATGTCATTATAAAAATACAATAAATTCAAAATTTGAAGCAAGCTATTATATTATGAGTTTAAATTTTCATTAGTGGTTCTTATAAATTATTCATTGTTTAGCGTTTTAGGCATAATCATGACGTATATTACTGTCCAGTGTTTGCCATAAAATACTTCAATAATAAAATCAAGGAGTTTCTTCCTTCGTTACTCGTTACTCCTTTTTACTAATCTCGTTGCGATTACAATAAAATGTTATAATAAAAGTTTAATTCAATTAATTACTAATTAGTCCCTCGGCCTTTAGCTGCAGTTGCATAAAACTTTACAGAATAAAAGTTAAATTTATTGTTGAAACAAAGGCATTCAGTTTAGTTGTGTATTGGCCACGGGTCTTATCTTCTAGAATCGATGTCTTAAAAGCGATGTTAAATATCAATGAAACTAGAATGTTATTGAGATCTAATAACCGTAGACTTTTCAATAGAGTATATGTTTCAAAATGACCTGGTAAAAATCCATTTTATAAAATCAGTGGCCAAAAGCATATATGTTAAGTAAGTTTTGTGCAATAAATTAGCCCATTCTGTTGGTAGATCAGGCATTACTTTACAAATCCGATTTTTTTAAAATTGTTTAAATCTTTTGAAATAATCTACCAGTCGTGAAATCATGAGACAAATATTTGTCAATGGATTGTTGCAAAGTGATGTTAACATAATTAATATAATCTTTCTTCAATATCTGTTTAACGCCCCGTTCGTTCCCACAGAAACCAGAGCCGGAGGACGTGAAGAAACAGCCGACGCCGCCACCCGACCAGTGGGCGGACATCCTCGGCATACCAGGCGAGGAGGAGAACGACTCCAAGTCGGGCAAGTCGTCGAAGAACTCGAAGGACAAGCGCAGCGAGTCGACGGAGCCCGAGGCGAACTCGACGTCGTCGAGATCGGCGACTCCAGAGAACGTTTGCTCGCCGAAGCAACTAAGATCGTCGAAGAAGGAGCTACCGACGCCCGAGAAGAAGTCGCCGATCAAATCGCCGCCCAAGAAACGCAAGCAGGAGGAGTTCAAATCGCCGGAGCCGGAGAAGAAGGGCAAGAAGAAGGCCGACAAGACAGAGAAGAAGAAACGGAAGAAGTCCGAGAAGGATTAGTGTTTACTGTACGTGTTCCTCAAGAGGGCGCAGCGGGCGCCTCCGTGCGCTAGGGACGATTGACTGTTAGTGTTTAGTTCGTTTTGTATGATTTGTGTTATCTGCGGGTAGTTGGATTTTTGTACGAATTCACGAACTACCGTCATGACGTATTGAGTATTCGCTCAATACAATATTTATCATTTGTCGCAAGCGGAACTATTCGATTACAATGTTACATATGAACTGTTATGTGCTTAATTATGTCACTTTTTTTTTTCATATGAGTGACACGTTTTTTGATCACAAAAATGTGACTACGAAATATCACTGTGTGTCTCAATAGCTTGTGAATGGCTACGAGGAATTCGTATTACAGACCGCGGAATTGAAATTGCTATCGTGTAGCAATATAATCGTATTTACAACGTCAATTAAACAGATTAAAAAATATAATTCAGCATAATAGGAGGTTTAGGTCAGATTTGTCAGAGTTTGTTTTTGTGAGTTTTTTTTATGTAATTAGACGAACGGACAGACGAGTCTCATGTGTAATTGTGTCGTCTTTATACAACCATAGTAGTAGAAAAATATACAAAATAAAATGCTGGATTGAATTGACTTTTTAAGATTTTTTTAAGTATTGATTCGGTTGGACGCATTTTAAAAAAAGTAACAGATTCAATTCCAAGGTTTCTATATGTATAGGAATGTCTTGTTTATACGCACATATATTTTTAGGTTCTCATCGGTATTGTCGTCTGTCGGCGCGGTCGGCAGAGGGCGCTTATTATTTTACAGAAATAATATTTGTAATAAAATCAATATTGACAAACATTCGTGACGTGCGTAGCGTGACAGCTACGAGGGGGCAAGGGGTGGGGTTAATTAAAAAAAGCGGTATGAAATCCCCGTGTCATGTACAGTCGCGAGCAATGAAATGTATGACGTTGTCAAGTGTCAAATTATTATAAACAGTGCGATGCAAAAAAGTAAACGAGCTTAGTTTAAAAAATATGTAATCATCAAATTGTTTTTATGATAAAAATGTATACTGTGGAAATATTTGATATATTGTTTTTTTATAACTTTCTTTTGGACCGTTCTATGTTCATATTAATTTGACACTTGCTAATATGTACGTTTTATTTCACGTGGCCGTATATGTAACGTATGCTACACTTTATTTTACATTTTTTTTATTAATTTGAAAGTGACTGTGATGGCAACTGCGCCTCGCATCAGTAACTTGTCTCAACTAGGAATTATCTTCCTATTTGAGGACTGTCACAGTTGTTTTATAATTGCTATTTAGGTGCGTTAAAAAGGGACGCAACTTCACTCGAATGTAGAGGGACACATTGTAAATACTGCAATGATAGAAAGGGAGGAGTGTATATATTATCTTTCACAAATAAATAGACATACTCATTAATCTCCAGTGAGGCTTTTACGGTTGTACAAATAATATTATCGTCGTGTAACCAGAAACATTTTATCTTTATTCACTGAGCATATGATACGAGCCATTTTGGTTGTACTAGTTTAAAATCATCAAAAACAAAACAGGTTTTATATATAATTAATCTGTTCCGTCACCTCATTGTATTTGAAAAATTCCAAATTTGAATTTTCGTTTTTTTTTTATTCGAAACAGAGACGCTAGGTGGCTCTATTTTCTTTCCATTGATCATAATGTTTTTATAACAATTAAATACCGCCAAATGACGCCTGATACTATTCAATAAATGACTTTTAATGATTGACTAGTTGTACGATACTCTACATTGTACTCTACTTATAATGATAACTAGAGTTCGGATGCATGTTTACCTAAAGTTGTTTAATTATATGGAGAAACTTCTATAATTAGAAGAAAGAGTTCCGATATTATTTAAGTTTTATGGATGGACACCAAATTATTAACAATAAATATTTGCAGATTATTCAGTCAAAAGCATAGGAATTTATAGTTTGATACGTTTGTAATCTAATTATATAAACGTGCCACGAAATGAAACAGATAAATGATTACATCAATTTGAAACGAAGTTCGCTTTTTTATCGTGTTGTCAGCTTGCAGGTATACATTTTATTGCCTTTGACTGCACACTATAATTACGCAACAAGAATAGAATTGTTAAATTGAGAGAAGAAAAACGAGTACAGGTTGTGTTTGTTAATTAAAAGAAAAATTACCCTATGAAGATTATGTCCTAAGTAATTTCAACAATTTTAATGCCTATCGAAGTATAATTGTGGGTAGAAGTAAAATTCCTTGGGAGTCTCTGGCCACGTCTTCCAATATTGTTCATTCTAGGGATTTGTTAAAGCTATATCGCAGTTTAATTTTCGAAAACATTTAAAACTAACTGAATTAAATTTCATTTTATATCGCATAATTGTGCGCGTTAGAGACGCGGCACTAATTTAAAAAGTCGCTTCTATGATTCATAGCCAAAAATCAACTATTTGTAAATATGCATCCCAATTTTCGTCTATTATTTTTATTGTTAACAAATTAAATCGTGCCTTAAACGTGTAAATAGAAGGCGCTAGTTAACCATCGCCCAGGATGATACACACAGTACTTGTCATTCGACGATTCGACAACGCTACGTCATACTGTCGCGTTATAACGTACGTTATGTTCGCGTTGACGCGTTAAAATATTTCCGTAATACATGGCAGCTGCTTTTGTCGCAAGATAACAAATGCTGGAATATTATATACTATTGAATATAATAAAATAAAATAGAGGGCATGCTTTGAGTTTTAATTACGTCATAAACCCATGCGTGTATGAAACGTTAACTTTTGTGTAATGTACAAAACGGTTAAGCATTTTTGTCATTTATATAATTTAACGTCGCCGTGAATAAGTTTTTATTTCGAGTTTCATAGAACAAGAGGCGTACAATCACCAGCAATGATATGTATGTATTGACAAGTTTCAAATTATTATAAACACGGTCCGATGCAAAGGAAAGTGAACGAGTTTGTACCAAAATTATATCGTTTTCAGGTTGTTTATAGTTTATACCTATATCTTAAATAGGTGCTGTATACGAGTATATACATTGACAATGTACTGAGAAACTCACAAATCGTTTGGTATTATTAAAGTATACACATTCATGATTCCAAAGGACGCAGTGCTCAAGAGATTTACGCCATAAAATATCACTCACGGCCAGTTTCTGAAAGGCTGATCAACGAAAAAATTAAGAAATTCACTGTCAAATCTATTGTCAAACGTCAATTGGGTTGCAGAAAGCATGATAATTCAGAAATGTTTCGCCAATCAACGTTTCAGAAACTAAAATTGACTTCATAGAACTTTCACGTTAACATGCGTGTTAGATGAACGAAATTTTGACAAGCCTTTGGGAAACCGGCGGTCAATGTTGCAGTTTCACGCCATTTTAACCCGACTTCAAAAAAGGTTCTCAATTTGTCTGCAATTTTTTTCTTTTTTTTATGCATTAGTTAAAATCTTTTTACTTGGTGTACGTACCGATGATTCCTCTTTATTCGAAAGCGGTTTGTCATGTCGCATATAAATTTGAGTGAGTTCTGACGACGAGTTTTGAGTTATCCCTAATAACGGGTATTTACTTGATGCGTTGCGTTCGGATTTCTAAATATTCGATACGGTGTATTTTATTAGTCGTTTTTCTCTTCTTTTTTCCATTGACAAAGCGATTATATTAAGTAAAAATGTGCACATAACTATTTGATGATTACATAATTTTGAAACAAGCTACGTTTACTTTATTTTTCACCGTACTGTGCATAAATATACAGAAACTCAACGTATACATTTCATTGCCCGCAACTGTACACACGCGAAAACGCACTGACGTGGCGCCTACGTTATATATTTTAGAAATAACGTTCGACTTAGCGAATCGAAGCTCCTGCGTATAGTTCTCGCCACATCATATAGGCCGCGTTCCAGAGCGCGTTCACAACGATCAAAACGCTCATTTTAGCGTTCCACATGACGACCGCGGTCGTTCTGGTCGAGACGAAAATGTCACTCATGACGTCATTACTAATGCTCACCACGACCCATCTAACAGGTGGTTCGAAGTGTCCGTTCCACTAGCGTTTATGACAGTAACGCTCACAAGCTAGTGGAACGGAAAAAACTGCGCTCGTGAGCGTGATCGTTGTGGACGCTTAGCGGAACGCGGCCATAGATATTTATATTGCGGAAACAGTTTTAAAAGTAAAATACATCCGACAAGTTCGTTATAACGTCGATGCGCAATTTAAACATTTAAATACTGACGCTAAAACAGGTTTGGTTGTTAAGTTTTTTAGAACGGCACGTTTTAAGCTTCGTCGTGCAAATTATTACATATTACATACCAACTCGGACAAATAAGTATATAAACACTTATTACCTTATGTCTGTTTGCAATCAAATCATTTAGATTTTCTTTTTAGAAACTATTGACTATTGATAAATTAAAAAAAAAATCTTTTTTAATTTCATTTGTTTTGTAGTAATTGGAAAATATATGGACTCAGATATATAAAATTTATGTTAAAAGAAAGTTGTAAAATTTAATCTTCCGTTATGTTTAACTAAAATTTTCAAATTATAATCTAATTTCGAACATACATTTTGATGAATTGCTCAATTTAGCGAAATATACATTCTGCTAACGTGCTCTTCTAAAATAGCACTAATGTTTGAGCATAATAAAATTATAATCACAAGTTTTCACAATGAGGTATATATTTTTATATGTAAAGTACATTATTGTTAGAAATATATATGTAAGTGAAATATGAAACATTAAATTAACACTTAATATTAGGGTAGTGTATCGTAAAATGCAGTACATTTTACAATAGTATTAGAGTGTTATAAGATTGTGTAGACGTGTGTATAAAGATAAAAAATATCACTCAATTGGGTATTTGACGGTATTAAAAATAAAGTGTTTGATATAGACAGTTCTGTACATTATGAAGTATAAAAACGTTCTGCAGTTAAATAACTTGCAAATGACTATTAGTTTATCCAAAAATACAAAATTATAAATACACCTTCGCAGACGTCGGTCACGTGACACAGAACGGTCCAGATTGCGTCGGGTCTATGATGACGTCACACGCAAGTAAATGTCATCAGTTTGTTTTCTATTTTACTTGCATGTGACGTTACAGAGGGCAGAAGACGCCATATTGCTCACATTAACGTTTTGGCGGGTTATTGAAATAATTAATTTGTAATTTGAATTTTTAAGGCAAATACATAATAGAATTAAAAATAATATTTTTTTATAGGTTCTTTGGCTTTTAGTAAATAATGTTAAATAGGTTTTAAAAACTTGTCAAATACCCAATTGTCTTAAATTATAAGAATAACATCGTCCATTTGAACGTCACGCGTACAATACAATACCGATTTTATATATACATATATTGGCATAAGTGTCAATAGATGTAGGTTATCGACAAGTTTATTACTTAATTGTAATTAGTTTAATAATTAAGGTAATTATTATCAAAAGGAATACGGTATTCGAATATTAAATTCAATGTTTGTTAGTTGTCACTAATGAATGACTCGTATGGGAGGCGTAACGGAATCGATTCAATTTGTAACGAAATTACTCGGCAAATCTTGCCACGTCTGAAGTTATGGAAGTAATATGTTTCCTTATAAGTTTGTTGATATAATTGTATGATTGTATTACATTTTTAATGTCTTTTATAGTGATGTATGCGTCTCAAAGAAATTGCAATGGGTCGAGTTTGATTAATTAAAAAAAAAATCATTTTCTGTCCAATCTAATTGTGAATCTAAATCATTCTCGAATGCACTTAAATGCAAAATTTTCATCAAATTCTGTCCAAATTGACGGACAGACGGCATTACAAATATATATAACCCTAAATTTTCACCCTATCACCTATCCCTATATTTTTATTGTCGTTTCTACATCAGAAATTCCCTAGAAATAATTTATGTGGCAAAACAACGGTTCCCGGGTCAGCTAGAATTTAAAAACAATTAACAACGTTCCGTATGTTCTGTTTAAAAAAAAAACAAATTTAATATATTTTTGCATCCCTTATAAATATGTATTTAATTGCGGTTCGTGCGGGAAGATTCGGTTTTGAAAAATGGCTTCAGTTTATGAAGGAGTTGGCTACCCCTGCTATCTTAATATATATAAATTACGTGTCACGGTGTTTGTCCGCGATGGTCTCCTTAACTTAACTGCTTATCCAAATTTATCAAATTTTGCACACCGTGTCCAGTTTGATCCAACTCGAATGATATGATAGCTTACATCGCAATTTATAGATTTTATTGCACATTATTCGTTTAATATCTTACAAAGGATTAGTTCCATAAGATTCTAACAGATGGCGGTGTAAGGTACAGTCGGCTAAATTAGTAAGCTTAGTTACAGCAACGCGTGGCCGGGTCTGCTAGTTCGACTATATTTTTAACTTCATAACTTTACTGTACCGAATTTGATGATTATTTTTAAAAAGTTGGTGCTTGTCATGTCCCGTTTAAATTTGAGCGATATCTGACGGGTCGTTTTCGAGTTATTAATGCGTATTTGATTTACATTCGAATTCGGAATATTTAATTCGACGTATTTAATTGATGTTGCTGTTTTTTTTGTTAATTCACAAAGCCACTATTTATAAAGACGTCTAGTATTTCGATTCAAGATATTTTATATGTTTTGTGTAGCATTAAATGTGTTAATTAATTTATCTACTGAAAGTAGATTAACAATATTTGTAATTATTTAGGTATAATGCATATCTTGGGAATATACACAAATTGTAAATATTAAATTAACTTTTAATTATGTATACCTAGTTGTAAATGTATATTGTTTGAATGTATCTAAACGTAGGTTAGTGTACGGTGAAGTATTTGTATGTTTAATTGATAAATAAATGTGTATTTGTGTCAATCTTTTGTTTTCTTTTCCTAATAAATATAGGTACTTTGCCTTTGGTTTGGGTTAATATCAATAACTGCCTTAGGTTAAAGTTAATAGTTAGGTTAGGTATTTGATAAAACGAAATTTCGTAAATATGGAAATTATGTTTAATTATTAATATTTGTATATACTGAGTTTAATAGATGTGTCCTTAACTGTTAAAGATTTCTCATAAGATCATTTTAGATTATTTTAGCTATAGGACAGTGGTTGACTAAGGGGGGGCGGAGGGGGCGGTCCGCCCCGGGCCTCCGGTCTTAGGGGGGCCTCCAAATGGATGATAGTTCCGATGGTCAAATAGTAAATAAGTCTTTGAAAACATACTAAGTACCCACTTAAGAGGAAGTCTGGGGTAGCCCCGTAGACAAATAAGTAGCTATAGCCTGTACCGGTAGTTTACATTTTTTTTATTAAAATGATTTCCGTCTGTCTGTCAGTCTGTCCGCGGTTTAGAACAAAAACTATTGATTTTAAAAAGTTGTAATTTGGCATATACACGTTAATTATGCCGTCGATAAAGTCGTAAAATTAAAATTAAAGAAAAATATTTTAGAGTATGTTTTATTCTTTTAAGGGCATTTAAATAAAAGTTTATTTTAAAAAGGTTTTTACCATGAAATTTCTCTAAATTCTGTTAGGTTCATGATTTTTTGAAAAAATCCTATCTCATTTTCATAATTGTTCATGAAAGTATATGTATATATCAATTATAAGATATATATACGAATGTGAAATAAACAAATTTGACACTAAGGGGCCTCCACTTGCCGCCCCGGGCCTCTGGCAGGGTTAGTCCGCCACTGTGTATTATATAATATAATTATGTATTAGTTGCGATAATTATATTATTAATTGATCATAATATTATATTATTATGTGTCAACTGTCGTAAATTGCCCGGCATGTACACGATTTATTGAGTTAGTTAGTAATTATATGTATATATAGGTTTTATTTCGTCTAATACTTATAGATTTAACTTAAATGTATGTAACGAAAATGCAAAACTACATCTAAGAACCCTTTTCTTTCACTTTTCTTTACTTTATGAAGACTTTACGCAGTATTTTTTATATCATTACATAGTATAGCCTGTAGTTCTTATATCCCAAAAGAGCCTCTGTATTATTCAGCGCCGCACGAATAAAATAGTGTTGACCGTGATTTTCATATTCGCTGATCAAATTTGAATTTCAAAATTACACGTATATGGGCATAATATCATTCAAAGGTCACTACTAAAAGGACTGATTCGAAATTGTAATTTGTCACCAAGTATTTACAATACCTATTGACCGCATTTCGATCAACCAAAAATAGGTATAGTGCTTGCTATTTCTTTCCAGTATTTTCCGTTAATTAAAAGTCCGCTCTGGCGGTAAGTGGTTGTTTGTATTGGGGTTGGAATTTGTATTTTTTGAACAGGAAATGCTATAGGATCTTTCAGATGCCGTAGTAGTTGTGTGTTTGTTAGTTGTTCATAACTTAATCATAAGTGCAAACATCCGTTCTATTGGGACCGAGGGTATCGTAAGAGGCGACAGAAGACGGCTTCAGTTAGTGGTAAGGGTTCAGGTAACAAACATGAAATTATTATATTTTATTATTGAGTCATTAATATTATTAGTGATATAATCTTCCCATGGAATCCATCTGGCTACATACCACCCTCTTGCCCGAATCAGCCGCCAGATGACTCATCGAGATCCGGGTGGGCCTTGAGAGCCAGTAGTATCTTCTTGCTCTCTTTTTTTGACCGACAACGCATCGGAGATGTATTTTGTGTTGCTGGTATCCGTGCGGCGACGACCGCTTATTATCACGTGACTCCTCCGCTCGTTTATACGCCATATACAAAAAGAAATACCATCCGGCGTATTAAATTGGTTAACAACGAGGGACAAAAGAGCTTGACGTACGACATTTTGATTAAAATGCACGTCAGAATTCAGTTCTTCACACACCGGGATGGATGATCATGGAGTCAAGATTTAACACCAAGTATAAACCTAATATTTGGAGTTCTTTTAAGGTATATTCTACTCTGCGTGACTGTGAAAAAGACGTTTTAGTGAAGTTACCTTTGGTCTCGGCTTTAAACTAGATACAATAAATACAACGCCATAGTAGTTTTTGAGCACCAGGAGACAGCAGTAAGTTTTTCTTCGATTGACGTTCGTTAGAGTTAAATATTATTAGTTGATGCTGTGTAATGAGTACTGATTCTTGATACTATTAGTTAAGGAGTATTCGTACACTATCTATTCTCTGTAATTACTAATTGATACCTCCTTTTTAAATTGATGAAATTTCTGATTGGCAAGAACATTGTCGACTATTTTCTTATATCTTTCATCCTTTTTTAGAATTGGAGAACAATAAAATGTATATTCTGTCGTATTCTATTGTGTTCTATAATATTGTTTTGAACTTGAAATTGTTAACTTGATAGTTTTATTGGGGGGCATTAGGATATAACAAAGTAGAAATATAATTTTCATTATTATATTAATGTAGCCAAAAGGACAATACATTGTGCTTAAGACTAAATAAATCAATCTTGAAATTTTATGTAGTCTTAATTACATCATCGTATCAAATTATATATTAATACGCTAAGGATAAAATGTTTGCCTCCCTTTTTAAAAAAGCCTTACAATTACTCCACATAAATTATATTATATAATTTTATAGATAATTGCTTGCTCTACCGGCATCCACAAATAAAAAAAATATTATTGCTTTTGTTTTTGTTTTTGTAAATTAATTAATTATTAAAATTATATAGGAGTATCTATATACATTGAAACAATACAGTAATGGCGCCATCTGACAGCTTTAATTTTGAAACAATGTCAACGTGAG
>DWJN01002874.1:0-14499 GCA_018248895.1 Carystus phorcus
TATAAGAATAATAATTATACGAAAATATACAATATTGTTACTCGTATAACATTCAATATCGCGTGTTTCGTGAGTAATTGTACGGAACATCGGCTGATAATTCGGTGACATGTTAAAGTTGTTTTTTATTTAGCTCGCCCGCTCCGGTCTAACTAACATAACATAAATATGTATGTGGTTTTATCAAGGACATATTATGTAGTCTCGGCGCGTCATTCGTCCAGCCGCCATCCTGCATTCGGGTTTGGAGGCAGCCAAGATTTTGCTCAATATTTACA
Source organism: Carystus phorcus (assembly GCA_018248895.1). Lineage (NCBI taxonomy): Eukaryota > Metazoa > Arthropoda > Insecta > Lepidoptera > Hesperiidae > Carystus > Carystus phorcus. The sequence goes on from DWJN01002874.1 coordinate 279, forward strand.
TTGGTTCCAAAATCATGTGGCTGTTTAAGTGTTAAAACATTTTTCAACTTTAAGTTTTAAACACAACTAATTATATATAAAGTATAGGTCAACATAATATCCGTCAATAATGAATGTAGAAAAACATATAACCTTATAATTTACAAAAACGTTATAAAAATTTAAGTATATATTAAAACTGCTCGATACATTTCAAAATTGATACAAATTGATTACAAAATGCAATGAAGAAATTCTAACAAGCAAGTTCAAATCAATAAGAGTTACTTTGTATCCGAATACGCCTGCTAAAGATAATCTTATTAGAAAAAAGTTCTGGTTAAGGCAGATTTATTGTAACATTTATTATTTTTTACCCGCGTCGAGAACTACGTGTAGGGCACCACGCTGCGCTCTTTTACGTCCACAAAAACACATTTCCGTAATCACCTTATAAAGGGATTACTATAAATAAAGAGGAAAAAGGAAATTAACCGCATTAGACGAGGAAAAAATCCCGTCCCCTCGCAATATGTGCGCTCCCACTGATAAAACACTTTATGTACGCTCTTCGCGCAAATGAAACAATGTGTTATTATGTATTCTGTCAGCTTGCTAGGGTGGTTCGGGAAAACTCAAGACTGTGCATAAGAGTCTACCGCCTTACTAGACGCCTCTGTAGATGTGTCTCTGCGTAGAAGCTTGATTTCATACCCCTGTGTTTTAAATAAAAACAAATTATTTCCTCCAAAAACAAATTCACATTTTTATTTGACTTTTATATATATAAATTACGTCAATAAAATTACACGTCAAATTTCAAACCTTAGGGTGTATTCGGCCAAATGTATCGAAATAATTCTCCCGCGAAATATTTTATTCTGGATTTTAATATTATATATACGAGAACTTGCCTTTGTCTACTGGATACATATTCTAAGATTTGTTATTATAAAGTTAAGAAATTAACATGTAATACAATCTAAAACAAAATATAATGTTTATAAATCATAACTGAAGATTTTCTTAGCACTTAATTTGGCAAGCTTATAATGATAGTAACTGTCGGTACCATAAATACATTCAAAATAATTTGAGAATCAGCTGCTAGTATTTTTTTTATAAATTATAAGTTAATACTATATGCTTATTTATTATGGTATATAGCCAAATACAAAAATGTCGTAAATAGCGTAAAATAATGTACTAAAGAACGTGATAATACGTACAAAATACGAGTGTTGTTAAAACACTCCAGTTAAAGAAAGAGGGCCGTGAGTAGTTTTAAGAGGTCTTTGACGTAAGTTAACTTTTGCAAGTCCGTGTACACTCAAAGACGCAATTAAGTTAAAAACTATTCGTTTCCTCAATTTAATGTTAAAATATATCCATTTATTATTTTACCTTCATCCTAACATTAGATACGTTTTCGTTTGCGATAAGCCTTTATGTCAAAAACTCTTTAATTATGGACTTATATGTATCTAAACGATAAAAAAGGACTATAAATGCTAATATAAAAATGTATTTATTAATAAATATGAAATGTGATAAGTTTACAACCATTTTATGCTTAAATCATTATTATAATCTCAACATCCTTTAGTGATTAAAATTGCGTAAGCAATAAAACGTCATGGTTTAAAAATTGGTTTTACTTAAATGGGCTCTACTTTTGATACACATGTGTATTTTAAGTTACTGTTTTTAAAAATCTGTTTTGAATAATCTTTATTTGATATTATGAGCCGCTCTGCTCTGCAAAAAGAATGTGAAATAGTATAATGAGATAATAACGTAGTAACATTCACTTGACTAGTGAATGTCCTTCTAATAATATATGAAAGACGAAGAGTTATAGAGCCAATACGAGTAGGACGTATAGCAATATTACCAAGTAAGTTTTCAATACAAATTTCACGTCATCTTCCTACTTATGTTTTCTCAGGAGACGCTCAGTCGCAATCTCGTTAAAAACTAGCGTCTACCGCATATAAAAGCCTTAAGGGGGTTTTAGATGAACGGAAATCCTTAAGGATACATAAAAATATGCGGTAGCTACCCCTATGTGTAGCCGGGAGGCGGTGAGTAGGGGATAAAAAAGAAAATGAGGAGTTATGTTTTCGGTAATAAAGGTCGGACGAGAGAAATCGTTTAAGACGCCGCCAAATGAGATGGAACGAATATATTTGATTATTTTTATGGCGTGGAATGGCGATACGGCCTCGGACTTAATGTCTATTTATTTTACTAGAATTTAATGTTGTATTGTTGCCATTGGACACTTTTACTGTTTTTTGTCTAAGTGTTACTAGTTCCGCGTATACCTGTTTAATATTATTTAATTTTTTTCTTTTAAAGCAACAAGTGCACTTAAATTAACTTGAAGTTATGCGATTGTTTGATTCAAAATGAGCCATTTGAAATTTAGTTTTGGTGAATTCAGATGTGTTATCAGCAGTGTTATCTTACAATTGAATGGTAAACTAAAAAGTATATTTTTATCGTTATAACTATAAAGTAATAAATAATTACACGTTATGGAATTTTTTAAACAAATTTATTAACTTGCTTAAAATGAAATGGTTAATCCGTGTCTTTAATTTGATTCAAACCGAAATTTTGTTTAACTTTACTGTATAACACTTTCATACAAAACTTTGCTATTTAAAATGCAGACTTACTCAAATATTTTTTATACATTAGCCTCTGCAATTTATCGCGAACTTACAAAAAAATTATATTAACCCAAAAATATATATCAGCTCAGCGATATGCCGATTCGATTTACGGCGACAACAATCGAGAGAGTCGTTATTTTAATGGCTTCTGAAAAAACGGCATGAATCAATACGAGGGACACAAAGCGTAATTTATAAGCGCATTCGTTTAATTGCAACGAGAAATAAGTATACTTTAAGGTACTTGCTTCATTGTCGACGATAAACATGTACGAAGTGACGAATGGTGTGCACTAAATTGTTTCTGCTGCCCAAAAGATAAGAATGGTCTACTTCTACTTTGTCGAAATTATATTATGTAGACTTATAAATTGGAATGTTTTAACTGAGTCACAATGACTAGTTTTTTATCCGATTTGTCCGATATTGATAGATGTAACTCAAATCATTGAATTTTTATCAATGTAGTTACTGATACATCTCGGTTTTAAATCTAAAAAGCTCTTCAAATCAATAAATAACTGACTTAGGAATTATATTCATTTTGCTCGGCACTCTTAGTTTTCTGTGATGAGATGATTCTTAATTGTATCTCTACTTTGATTGTTTAGTTCGAGTTATCTTTTAATGTTAGCTATTATTCTTTGTATCGTAAATGTATTGTTTGGTCACTTTTATAGAAAAAAAAAACAATTAGTATTATTTTTAAGTGTCAATATTTACTGACATTCATTGAAAGGTAGAAAAAGGCAGTTATTATTGTTTTCAAAATAAATGGTTAAATAATCCAATGTTATGTATTTTTAAATTTTTAAATGGCTTGTCTATTTGGAATATTTATTAAAAGTAATAAATATATCGGTTTTTATTTAGGTATTGGCGCAATAATATTGAACTGCCAAAGAAGTATTCCTTAGTTTCAAATAGTGGTTGAATTTGCAAGAATTAGTTTTCGTTTCAATAAATAGATTCGAGATTTAAAATAGTTTATTCGTCGACTCGTCGCCGGTCGAACCGGCGTCTAAGTGTGCATCCACGTTAATTTTGTATCGGTTTTGTTACGGTGGGGTGTGTATCGATTTCATTTAAAAAACGCTGATCGAAACTACAAATAGTGCATATGGTGACATTTGTCGCATTTTATATTTTAATGGGTTTAGTTCAATCGTTTGAATTTATTTCTCATAGTACATTTTTTTTTATTTATATTGCCTAACTTTTCTCAAATTAAATTGCATCTATAACAGTAGATACTTCTAAAATATCAACACGTTGCTTCCGTCAGTTAACCTCAAGACGTCTTGTGATGAATGGTCATCTCATTGTAACAAAGCATAGAATATATGCGGAGAACCGGATTACTAGAAGACAACACATTCGCAAATAGCGTCCGAATATAAAAAACAGTCTCGCACACAACCACAGCACCCTCGCGACACATAATGAAGGGAGGGCACCATGATATAATGCAGTTTTTTATTGCTTACTCCTTATACCCACAACTAAAAAAATACTAGCGTACATTTTAACTATCACTGTTTTTGTACGGAAATAGGAAGGGTTCGGACGAGAGCTGAGGGTGAGCTCGTTTGTTGATAAAAAATTTACGTCCATTCAGCTTTCGCGAAAGGGCCGCGATTTTTCACAATGGACTCTAGGGGTCAAGTAATATCATAAGTTTTCTACGCAATATCCAATACGAAGCCTCATCATCAATCTCGTTTTAAATCCGGCCCTATTATGCTCAGAATATCTTTTGATTAATATTCTAATTTAATTCGTCTCCAGCGGGACTGTCGCCTGTGTTTTATCGCAGGTAGCCTCTTGTTTCTGGGAAAAAAATATTTATATCTCCTATTTGAAATCCTATTGTTCGCGCGAGGGCACGTCAGCACGCGACAAAAGGAACATTAATTATAACATCCGATTAAAAAACGCCATTTAGCTGCGCGAGAGAAGTCCTTTGTTTGAGATGATTGAATTTAGAATTCCCTACATTAGCCATCGTCTCTGGGGAGGGAGTTCGGGTAAAAAATCCACCCATCTATTTGCACAGGCTGCGCCACTAACGAATTTTTTACATTAAGGCATTTCGAAAGTACAGACTAAATTAAATAAAGATCAGGTTACACGGATCGTGTATCCAGAAGACAGTGAGAAACTAGGTAAAGTCGGTGAAACTGCCGAAATATGAGCAACCAATTCCATAAACTACATCGGTGGAAGGAAACACGAGTTATGTCCGTACGTGCTCGCACATAGTAATTAGATATTACGTTTCCCAACTAATCGTAACTCGCACGAGTGTTGTTTTACCCGAAAGGGAGAATAAATCACGCGTGCACCACACCACGCTACACCGCGACGCAATAAAAAGCAACAAAAAAAAAAGAAACAATGTCAGAGAGCGGAACAAAAGAAATTATACCGACGCGCTGATCTATCGCGAAAAAATCGTTATGATAATAAATGAAACGCTTAAATAAAGAGCAGTAATAATAGCGGAAGAGAACAATACGCCGTGTTTTATGCGTCCGGGGAAGAATTAAGGTTTATTTTGCGCGGCGTAGATAAACTTTTTGACATTTCGCACGCACTCACGTGGCAGCTGCTGTGAATTTTGGGATTAGATTCCCTCAGATGAAGTACTGTATTATAATGAGCGGGCACGACTCACGCGTCACATTTTAATTGTTACTAAACCTACATATTGTGACGAAACGCTTATGCGTAACAAATTTACAGATGAATAAATTTTATATCGAGGTCAGAAGTCGGAGAAGTAAACTATAATAAAACTTAACGCACATTGTGATACTGTCGCTTTGCATCTAAACTGCATAAACAAGTATATACGAAAACATTGTATAAGTTAAAGCGTGAAAGTCAAGTTTTTCGGCTAAACAGTAATATATATCTATCTATTATTATATAGGTATTATTTCCTCTGCCTAATTATAATCTCGTTTTTATTTCTATTGGAATTTTTAGGCATTGTTAATAATGATGCTAATAATAATAGTACTGCTCCTAGCTGTATCTTCAATAGAAATTATAGTGATTTTTAAACTTATATTTATGAGTATTATAACTTTCAACGTGACTATAACTATTTATCGCTCATATTTATCTATTACATAGACTAAAAACCCATTAAGACTACTTCGTTATTAGCTAAATAAAATTGAACTATAAGTGTCATACGCAGTTGCGACCGTTGCGAGAAGTTGATTCGTGCGTCAGGGCTATATGAGAGCGTATCTTAAAAAGGCTACGGTACACTTACATTTTTATAATAACGCACGACACAGATGCACTATTAATCTCGTACGATGTGTAGTTATTAAATCTTGGTAGAGCGGACGATGTCGTCCGACGTATTATTAATGGAAGTGTATCACGGGAGCCATTAGATACGTAATTAACATCGATCGCGATGGTTAGAAAAAAAGCTGCTTGAAGTGCTCCGAGCAGCGAGTCCCGTCACTCGTGGCGACGAATAAAAACGTCATTAAAGATTGATCGCCCGAAGGAAGTATCATTAATATTATTCAATTAATAAAATGTAATTTTGCGAGGCAAAACTCTCACCCCAAGGAGGAAAAAGCAATTAGTGGCTAGATTGCAATCCGTCAAAACAACTGCGTAAAAAACTACGAGTGCTCATTAAAAAAAGAAATCGCGAGGGGTGAATATATAAGAAGTTTTTTGCATAAGACGGTGGCGCCCTCCGTTTGAAGTTTTTTTTGTAGGGAACAAACTATGTGGGTGCACCGTAAGCGGTTTTCGTCACACTCGCCGAGTGTATGGATTGACGGAGTTTTTTTTTAATTGTGTTTGTAATGAGAGTTGTTATGGTTTTATGGTGCGGTAATGAGCGGAGTCGCGCTGTGACATTTGCATGTGATCGCGGGGACGTTTTTTTACGTCGACACTTTTGTTGATAAAGTTTTTCAACAGTTTTTTCCAGACTGTTTATGGCGAGCGATATCGTTTTATTTAGTGTTTGTGGTTAAACATTTCAGAAGCTCCTTGTTTATAGCTAAGGGGTGGTTTATTGTTCTTTTTTTAGGTGTTTGTACTGTACTAATGTGAATATTTTGAATTACGTGTAATTGATACGGGTCGGTGTTATTAAAATTGGAGCGTTAGTGTCTGACAAATTAGGTTCACTTCGAGTACTTATGAGTTGAAGAGCGTGATAAGAATATGGAATTAAAAGAAAGCAGACGATTGGCGATACGAAAAGATAATAAACGACGATGATTTGACGTGCCGGCGGGGCCGATTGTGTATTAGCAATCATTAAATTGGAAATAACGCTATATCGGCGATACACCGCTTTTCTTTTATAAATATCTCTCACGTGATACCCGTGCCGTGTCGTGTCACGAACCTCACTGAAACGATGGCAATATTCAAATGGCGATATAAAAAAGACAAGTTAGGTAGCATTTAAAAAGCTTGTTTGTTCAGCGACGAATCGTTTCTAGACATGACACACGGTGCACGGCGCATCCACCAACTTTCTTGTACAACTAACGTCACCCTTATTTTAATAACGTTACGTGTCAATTTAGCAGGCTCCAACTTGAGCGTTGCGTTGTAAATCTGCACCATCTTTGCAGTTGATACAAAATTGATCTAAAACATAAATAGTTCTGTAGAAAAATGCAAGACCACAAGTACGGATGGTTTTTAACACTGTTTTATGTCTAGTCACAGTAACAGTGTTTATTTGTTTACAAGAAAATTTTGTGAATATTTAAAAAAATATTTCTTTTAGTAATTGTAAGTAAAACTGTTGCAGTACACGAATTTAATACTTTATTATCTTAGTACAGGCCAAAGACCCATGTAATTGTCTCGGGTTGTATTTCAATAAATTGTCCCAGTATTGAAGGGTTAGTACCCTACTTGAATGTCGTTTCGAAGTCAACGGATAAGATTTAAAATAATCGGCAACAAGGGACTTTATCTCATCAAAAGTGTATTCTTACATTAATGTTTACATATTTACTCTATAAATATTATTGTCATAAATAAATAAATAAATAAATCTCTATTCTAGTATTAGAATCATTTTAATTTTCTCTATAACTATTAAAAATGACTGTAAAGGATACAATTTCCTACAATTAATAGTTCTCATTTTCACCCTTTATTTGAAACATATTTCTTACTATTATAAAAAGGCAAATACAGTTATAAAATTATTACTAAGTAGAAGTATTTGATATACCTATAACGTAAATCCATTTCGTCGTATATAACTAGTAGCGTCTAGTTGGCGTAACACCATTAAAGATCGAAGGGTTATATTACTTTAACGCACGACGCAAAAAACATATTTCATTATGAAATAAATTACGATCAGCATACATTAAAATTGAAAAACGATATGAATATTCATATAAATCAATATTACCCATTACTAACAATGGCGCATTATCGGGTTGCAATTTATTTGCTTGTTTAATGAAATTTGTAACGGGTACGATTTTCGATTGCTATTTCAATTCAGCTAATTTTCTTATTCAGTAATATATTGTTAGAAAGAGACGACCGTATGTGTGAGGGTAATGTTTCATATCATAGTTTTTATAGCACTTACTGATAGATTTTTTAATGGTTAAAAATATGACAATGCACGACGTGGTGTCAATGTATGTCGATATAATTTATTGCTACTCGTAAATTATGAACTAAATTAAATCGATTCTAAATCCTAATTCTTTCCTCTATAATGACGCTGTATCAATGGAATCAACTGTAAATCAATTTGTTCCAACTCTTTCATTGGAGCAAATTTTAAATGTACCAAGACTCACAATGTGCGGGGTGGGTTGAATGCCGGACATTTAATTAGGTTTCGGAAATATGGCATTATTTATTTTATCGTTTTAATGGCTTTTGTAAAAGTATATGTACAAAAAAAATAGAAAAATAATAACATATTTTAATAATACCCATCAATATTAATAAAATACCATAATTTTTTCTGAGAATGTCTAATGGTTACTAGGAAGAGGCTAGTGGCCAACCTAAGTGTTTTATGGTTTTTAAGCCAGCCGAAGGCCTTCGACGTGGCTTGACGACTGCTTTTTACGATAACAACCTGGGTCGACGGCTTAATGTGCCCTCCGGAGCACGGAAACACGCAAGAAATATTTGCTACTACCGGTCACCCATCCAAATACCGATTAGAATTAGATTTTTCTGCTATACTCGTATTGCGTATAATTTAGCAAAAAAAAACAAAAATTGAATTTGAAATGCAATTTGTAATTCCAAATTTTCATCTGTCGCATAGGTATTTTTGTATAACAAATAACACCTATAAGAGTGATTAAACAATGGCGTAAGAAACTCAAATACTCAATTGATCCCTGAACTGCATGCAAGCACATTTCGAAGGTGGCAAAGACAATGATAATTGTCCCAGGTGAAATATAGTGCTGCCGCTAACAAAAGACCTATGGGGAGAAAAAAAATATTATTCTTTGTCAGCCAGCGACCATTCACTACAGGTGGGGAGCCGTGGGGCGGGCGGACAATGAGTTGTATCAATGGACGATACCAATATTTTTTGCTTAAGGAGGCGAGTATTCGCAAAAAAAACAGTTCCATTAATTATTTTACAAACGATACCCGCGCGTTATGGTTCGAAGGCGATCTTGATCAGTTTTCATTTTGCAATTCATGTCTCGGTTTCTTAAGTAATGTTTTATTATTAATATTCTTTATACATTCAGATGGCACGTTAAATGTTGCGTGAGGTTTGCTACGTAACTCGCGTACCGTTTTATAACTAGATGGATGTATGTATTATTACTTCTATGTACTTAATAAAAAACTAACGGACTCGTAGATAACACAATACAGATGAAGTTGACTAAGGAAGGATTCTGAAAATTCCTCCTTTAAAGGGTTATTAGTACAACCCTTATTGATATGCCTAAATATGCTCTTAAAAGTTTCTCTCTTATTTCTATCAAAACTTCATACGAAATAGGTTTGAAAATCGCATTCGAATTCTGTACGAATAAAATTCCTAAAATTAAATTGCCGTGGACGTAAGTAATGGTATCAGCGTTAATGGTAATAAATAGGAGTTGTGTCAATATAATTTGCTGACCATAGCCATACTGGCACTGGCCACCAGGAGAGAAGAATTTCTAACATTTCTAAATAACAATAATGTAAAACGATTGTTGCGGTATTGGCCATTCTATGCACAGCCCGCTAAGTGACCGCAGGCCTAACAGGCCGATTTGAATTCCGATACAAATGGCTTACCTATTCATATTACGCATTTTAAAATAATAGTTAGATGCATTTTTATGCACAGGAATTAAACATAAATATGTTTTAGTAGTTACATTATTATTTAGAGTTACATTATTTTTTTTCCAGCAAATATAGTTTAGGTTTGTAAGAAGCGATATAGTACAATTGCCTTTAACCGTTACTTTTCTCATTTAATACTTATAGTTGTAAGTAATTTAAATGAAACTTGTTTTAAGAATTTTAATTTGTTTTAAGATTAGGAAAACAAATTAACAATCAAAATAGCTATAAATCCCTTAATAAACTCCATCTGAAATATTGGTCAATTAGCAACAATTATAAGTAGATAAAAATGTGTAAAAAATAGTATAGTAAATTATAACTTCGTCTTACTGTTCTATATCTATCTATATCAAATCAATAGTGATGCAATTTTTAATAAGGTTGTAGTTGTTTTACATATTAATAAGTATACTAGCGGATTTGGCAAATGTTATCATGTAACACTAAAAAATTGATTCTAAAATACATTTAAATAAAAAAAATACATCAAGATTGGTTCAACCATTCGGGAGGGGTTTAGTGGAACATGGAAACAGAAGAAATAAATATATTCATGTTAATAATATATAAAGTACGTGTCACGGTGTTTGTCCGCGATGGCCTCCTAAACTATCTATTTAACTGATTTTAATCAAATTTTGCACACCGTTTGTAGTTTGATCCAACTTGAAAGACAGGATAGTTTACATCTCAACTTATATTTTATTGCAAATTATTTATTTGTTTAATATTTTACAAAGGATTAGTTCGATAAGATTCTAATAGATGGCATAACCTTAGTTACAGCAACGCGTGTCCGGGTATGCTAGTATGTATATATATATATATAAATATTCTATATTTTTAAAGATTTGGGTAAGAATGCGATCAAGCCCAGCTGTCAGTAACTACGTCAACCAAATATTATGCGATCAGATACATAAAGATATTACACGACTGTCCGCATGAATCACACATGTTTGAGGTTTTTTAATACCACATTTCCATAAACGATTGCTTGTAAAACGAAAACATTCCATATTACATTTAGGTTACATAGATATATTTTGCTACTTGCAGCTAGTTCGATGCATCAAATAAGCTAGTGTTAAATTCCCCATGATACTCTTATTGCAAATCAAATTTTCTATTTACATCGTTTGACGAAGTATGTTTAATTATGTTTTCTATTACGTACCTAATATTTGATCAGATAAGTAGATGTTTCGGATGTTTAATATTTTTTATTTATTGAATTAGTGTATTATTATGGCGTGATTGAGCTAACTACTCTTGTGAGGATTGGATAAAGAATATTAATTATAAAATATTGCCTTTCGACAAGGTTTATCAAGAACCTTAATGTATAATTACTACAAAATGTAAACAACTTAAATTTTAATTCGTCAAGTATTAATTACCTATGTCTATCTTCATCGAAATATTTGGATATATTACTTATTATTATTATTATTTCTACCTTTAGGGTTATAATAAGGTTAATAAATAAACTGATACCTAATAAAATCATTCGCAAATTTGTCCGCTGTCACATTAGTTTTTCTAGTTAATTAAGTACAGTATGGAAAAGGATATAATTTATTAAATGAAATTACCGAATAAACCGTAATAAATGCTTCTTTCGTAATAAATGCTTTGGTAAAGTAATAAATTAAATGTGTGGTTTTTGATCTAAGGTAACATAAAGCGCTCGCGTGCCAAATTTTAAGATAGTTTCGCGACATTTCTATGGCCAGCTGGGATCATCGGCAGAAAGCCACAGACAAAGGCGGTTTTTGTCCATAGTTTACGAAAAAAAATAAGTAGTTACTCAAGAAACAAAAGCTGGTTTACGTCACGGCTCTAAAATAAATAGTGTCGTTTGTTAAGGGATTACGTTCCTTCGGCAGAACCACGGTGATTGCACGTAGACAATGCCTTCAGGTAGCAATTTTGGTGAGCAAATATAACAAAAATACAATTACGATTGCAAAACGAACTTACAGTTGTACTTTCGACTTTCAGTGTATCTCAATAAGAGCTTTTTATTATTTATAAAACAGCAGAAACATTTGTTAATTTCGACTTTGTAAGCGCGTTCCGCGAAAGATGTTCTAGCTGCACGGTTATTCGTTTAAATCTAAAGAACTGTACTATTGTTGAGTTAAATCCAGCATTGTCGTTGGTGATAATCCAAATTGTAACTTTAAACTGATTCTGTTAGTAAAATCGACTAGAAAATGAGGTTTTATTGTCCCACAATGCATTACTTCAAAAACAAAGCATCTTAAAGTATTGTTTTAAGTGTAAATGTTTAATTTGAAAAATTGGTAACAAGTAACTTGCATTTAGGCTTTTTATCATCAGTAGAATTTTAGTTATCTTTTTTTTAGTACAGCCACTTGGGTAATTTTGAATTGTGGTGTAACTTTGAAACTCGCCACGTTAAGTAAGTTGATATTTATTTAAAGATACCCAACCCAACTTAAATTTTACACATACATACATACCCACATTATATTTCTTGAGACGTATTCCCTAGTCAAAGAAAATATTAAGTTTAAAGTTACACTGAAATTCAAAGTTACTCGGATTGTAGTCATTTTAAAATTAAATGTGTTAAAATTACTAAATCATATTACCCACTTGTAACCTCATACTAGGATTTACTGTGTAAGTCAGTGTGACTGTGTTTTTGGAGGTAATACACACACATAAACAAAACATAATTTTGTTTAACATTTTGTAATGTAATGTATTTTCACAATGGTATTAAACAAAGGTGACGCTTGAAACCGAAGTGATAATACTTATTATATTGAAGCTGATAAAAATGGTACATTTTATCTGTTTTAAAGGAGATAATAAACATAAACAGACGAACGTCCGTCGCGTTTGTCTTAGCACAATGCAAACAGGATATTAGAATGGTGAAGGTTCGAAAACCAATAGACAGCCAAAGTTAATTCCGCGAAGGTATTTGGTTTAGATAAGCTCTAAAGTTGTTGGGATTACGTATCTGGACCGATGGACGTACCAGTTAGTGATGGGCGGTTTTGTTAACGAGTTTCAACATTTGAAAAGTTACTAAGTTTCAACATTTACTCAGTATCAACATTTACTAAGTATCAACATTTAAAAAGTTTCTTGCAAGATTGCGACGCTCAAATTATATCACATGAGTTATTTACTGCGTAGAATTTCAGAAGAATATAAACATAAGCAAATATAGTAAGTATAGAAACAAAGGCGTCTTTCGTCTATAATAAAATAAAAGTTGATGTATATCGTATGTAATTTCTAGGTATTGAGTTCGTGAAGTATGTAAATTAATTAAGTTATTAGTCAAATCTGTTACATAGCCAAGTTATTTTGTACTTAAAATGGGTTAGTCTGATAGAAATTTTCTTCTAATTCGTGTAATGTAGAAGAGAAATTAATTCTTAATATTAAAGAATGCATACGTTCACGTGTTTGAAATATAGCATACGAAGAAAAAGTTATCCGATAGACTGTTTATCTACTGTAACTGACTCTGATTGGTAATTTTTTGGATCTGTGATAATAAAGCTCACTAGTTACATACATTTTGTGTTTCTATTCCAAAATCACTGACCTCTTGCCCATCACTAGTGCAAACATCTCATTCAATAACCGTTCGTATAAATTTTAACGAATAACCATCCTATCTTTTAACTCCGGGTAAAAATGGAAACAAACTGTTGACGCGACTTCGGCAAACCAAGATAAAATAAATATTTTAGGGTGGCCGCGCCCTAAACAAACATCGCCAAGATTTGCTGACCGCCGATATAGTTTCAATTTAATACGCCGAAATTTCATCACCTTCTTATTCCCGCGAAAATAAACTTTATCGCCAATAACCAACGTTCAATATCCCGTACGTAATTCGAAACTCATAAGCCACTTCGTTTTGTGTGTTTAGTTATTCCAGCGTCTTAGACGAAATATTTGGATTTAATATTTTTTTTTGCGCTGGGATGCTTTCATTCAAAATGTATTTCGAGATTAACTTAATCATTTCAAAATTTTGGAATATATAAGACATTTCATGTCTTTCATAAAAATAAATGAGTACTATCTAGAGTCTTGTTGAGGTAGCGTATCGTATACAAATGTGTATAATGTGCAATGTATGTATGTATATGTATGTTTGTGTATATATATTAAAAGTTAAATATATATACCTCTTTGTTTAAGCCTACCGC